>WEKW01031054.1:259820-524704 GCA_013389905.1 Sula dactylatra
GGCGCTTCCCGTACTTCAGCCAGTCCAGGACGTGGGAGGCCCACCAGGAGGCATAGCTGTTCACAAAATCGGGCCACTCTAGAGGACCAGAAAGCCAGGAAAATGACACGTTAGCCATGCTGCCTTACAACAGCTTTCTAAATCTTACCTTGTGCAACACGACTGGAGTTGCTGGGCATGGTTTGATGTTGCTGCATGGGCATGCGCTGGAGAAATGCAGCGTGGCTGGCTGCTGGGGTACAGCAACATGGCTTTGCAGCTTCTGGCACGGAGACAGACAACGCTTAATCCTGCTGCCTGCCAGTCACCTGAACCGTGCAGGCTTCCTGGCTCTTAACAGGGCTGGGAGCATCATGGGGCTGCCTAGGAGGTCCCAGGAGTGGGACGGGGCATGGCAGCGGCCAGGCGAGCAGAGCTGCAACTTTGCATCTTTACTGTGCCTTATTTGTAGGAGTTGAGCTCTGGGCACGCCGCAGCCTGTGCACTGGGCAGGTGGCTCTGTGCAGGGGCTGGGGGAGGACAGAGTGCCCCAAAGCCCGTGAAGGGGTACGAGCAGGGAGGGCAGCGGGTCCTGCTCGGATGGTGGCTTAAGCAGTGCTTTGCTATGTAACTTCAAGAAGATTCTTTTACTTCTGTGGTTTTCCTACCCTTCTACCTCCATTTCAAATGTAGACTGAGAAAGGGACAGGTTTATTTTTTAATATATGTAAACAAATAATATAAAATAATATATAATAATATATTACATTTTTATTAGGTAAATGCAGCATTAAGTCACTGATCTTGGCTGGGGCCCAAGGTGTTGCTGACTTCCAAATCTGTCAAATAACGTATCTTTCTGCATGCTTACCAGCCTGTTTCTGGGGAGAGTGGGTAAGGAAATAGGATTAATAGGGAAGGTTCTTCTGTTTCTGGCACATGGGAGGGCTTTAAGGTCATTTGCCGGGATCCCTGGGACAAAATTTACTGAATTATTTTCCTACCTTTGCTTTGGGCATTAATGACACCTCAGTCTCTGCCGTCTGGGATAATTTAATTTTCTGAGGGTCAACATAGTCTTAGCTAAAGCTTTTGGGCTGGACAAAGAGCATTTATGGCAGAAATGCAACATTTTGTAGTTTGCAGTACAGGAAAACCATTCCCTCCGGACTTTTTCTCTTTTCTATGGGCTATTTTGTCTCTTTTTTGATGAATAGGCCTTGAGTTGTGACTGATGAAAGGTGATACATGAACTTGGGAAAGAAATATGCTGTGACAGGGGACACTTCCCCTAAACCCCCACAGCCCTGTGCTGCGTGGTTTGCCAAGCCACAGCTGTAATACCTAAAGTATACATGAGGAGAAATGCAAGCCGAATCTCTTCTCTGCTGCAGAGTCTGAATGCAGCAGTGTATTCAGTGGGGAAATTGTAGTCACACCACCCAGCTTGCCAGTCAAATGCATGAAGCGTGGCAGGCATATTCTGAAGCCTTTTCGTGTGTTCAAGGAACACTGAATCTCAAGTCCCCTTTTTGCTATTATCCTTATTTATCTGCAGTGCAGTAGCACCTGTGCAGTGCTGTAAAATTTCCTTCAGGAAATGTCATGCTCCATTGAATCCTCCAAATCTTAAATTAGATTTCTCAAGGTTATTAAATGCTGCAGGGGCAAATTTTCTTCACCTCACATAGCTTGGCAAATGGGCTCTTCACAGGGTTGTTGTACCTGGACATGTTTTCTCTGCCAAACAGTAGGATGGCAGCAATGTTGCTGAATGCCTGTGGCCGCAACATTGGTGCTGGGCTACCCTCCTCTCCATGGTGGTGGATGTACAGCAAGACCACAACCACTCCCGAAGTGCAGGTCTGAGTGCTTTTGTGACTGATCTCAGCTCCGGTGGGACTCAAGTCCCACTGAATTTGTTTGCAGCACTCACTCACGTCCCAGTGTGTTTCCCCCTTCCCACCGTGCCAAGAAGACAAGCTTCAAACTGTGTCCAAAGTGGCCACGGGCACCCCCAGCCTGCGCCAGGGTGCACGTTACCTTTGCTCTTCCAGTTGCGGTCGGTGGCGTACCCCAGGTGCCCGGCATATTTCCTGTTGAACTCCGCCATCAGCGACTTGTATGGGTTCCTTATCAACAGGATTGCGGAGTCGAACATTTCAATCTCCGTCTTGCCGCTTTCATGTGTTTTCACACAGATGGTCCTTCTGCTTCTCCAGTGGTCTTTTTCTCCTTTAAAACCTGTTTTACAAAACAGGATTGTTGGCTTTTTCACTTGATTATATGTCTGTGCCTTTTCACACTCTAAATCATTCCCTACAGGGGTGTGAAACTGTTGTGGAAGTACCAGTCAATTAAACCCATCACCGAGGACCTGAGACCAGGGCTGGATTTTATTCTTGGCCTGCCACTGACCTGCAAACTTATTGACTTTATTTGATTGGGAACCATCTTTTTGTGTGCTTCTTCATGCCTGCCATAAGGAGGACCCCGTCCCTGGCTGGAGCCCCTGCTGCTGAGCAGGGCGTGCACTGGGAGCCAGGCTTTCCTCCGCTGGGAGGACTTTGTCAGCGCCTTGCTGCAAAAGGGCTGTTTTTCACAGGACCAGTGCTTGGTGCTTGCTAAATATCATGGCCCCTCAGGGTACAGTCCTCCCAGAATAATTAGTAACATTTAAAAATACAGCCCTTGTTTCATGTGCTACTGAAGGGTCTCGCCCTCAGAGTTTAGTCAACTTTTTAGTCATCTGGTCTTTTGGACCAGGCTTTTAGATGGGAGCTGCATGCATACATGTGCACGGCAGCACCAATACAGACAACATGCAGATTTTGCAAATTGAGAGCCTGGCTGTTGTCTGTGAAAGCAACTGCCTGTCAGCCTTAGCGTGCTGCTGGAGCAGTCCCTGCTGCTGTCTGCACCACGTGAGACTGCTCATTCCAGGCACGTGTTTCAATTTTACCAAACATGCTGGCAGTGCCAGCCTTTGCTGGCTCCAGGCAGAAGGATGCCAGAGAGAGCAAGTGAAGCTTCGTCCCTCGGAAGGGCTTTGTGTGTCCCATCCCTCTGGATACAGTACCTTTGTTGTAGAGGGCTCCATCAAAGTAATAGCTTCCCGTGTAGTATCCTGTAGCATGCTCTATCAAATGGCGAGCCCACGTATTCCCAGCCCCAGGAAAGCTCGATAAAGCAACGAACCCTTTGGATTTGGTGGTTAAGAATTTCCTGTCCGTGCAGCGGGTGTCTGTGAATACAGAAGATACTTCTTTGTTAGCATTGTGGCTTTTTAATAATTCCACTGACAGCTCTTGATTGCAGGGTAAATAGCTGCTTTCTTCTCTCTCTTACGAATATAGGATATCAATTTGAGTACAGTTGTGAGTCAGCTACTTCCCAAAATTAATTCAGCCATAAGAGGCCAAAGAGATTATCCTCAGAAGAGGTTTTCACTGGTTTTGTCTTAGGCATCCCTTTTTTGATAGAGCTGTGGCAAACCATTGTACTTGCCAACAAGTTGTGATAAAAGCCCCTTGATGTCTGTTTGTTAACGGCTATTTGCCTGGCAGGTTAGCTCTTCAATGAAACCCTAAATGTGCCATTACACCTGGAAATTGCGAGGTTTATAACGCAGGAAAAACCCCTCCTACTGAAAGGACGGGGAGTTCAGTTAAACCTCTAGGCTATCATTCCTCTCCGAAGGGCCCAAGGCAGTGAGGAGCCCACATTGCGTTAATCTCTCATGAGGGCTAGGTACCTGGTTTCCATACGTGCTTTTGTAAATCCTAACCTTATTTCTTAGTGTGCCAATAAAAGCAAGGATAGGATGAGAACCAATCTTGACCCTCTGTGATAATTCAACGAGAAGCCAGAAAATAAATTAGAAATTACTCTCTCCATTCTTCAAAGCAGCCTCTAGATGAAGCCATGGCTAGAAAGCGCCAGCACAGTCCAGATGAGGCTGTCTTCTGCTACTACTGATCTACACAGATGTGGAAAGTACTAGCAATTTCATGAAAGCAAGCCTTCTTGCATGATCTTTTCATGTGCTGGTGTCTTCAGTCTACCTCTGACTGGGAGATGAAGGGGAAAAAAAAAAGGTGTCAGGTTAAAAAAAGCTCAGCACCAATCCAGAAAAGCACTTCATATGTTTAATTTTAGGCTTGTGAGAAATTTCTCTAAACTCAGTGCAAATCATTGCATGGATAAAGTTGCTAGTGCCACATAAATGTTTTACTGGATTGGAGCCTTCCCCTCAGCTTTATTTTCCGGCTTTGAAACATGTATGCAGATGACTATTTTAGAGGAAGATGGATAGAGCAAAACTAGAGTCTGCAGAGCTGCCTTGGTAGCTGCATAACGTGGGGGCCGGTTATGCGTTTAATGAGCAGGACTGGAATCAGAGTATGGGGTCGTCGTCCCCAGCACTCCGGGGTGCTGCATGGCTCGGGGTATGCCTTCCCAGGCTCTGCCTTGTTCTCTCCATCTGCAAAATAATTCAGTTTTTCCAGGGCGGGGGGAAAGCTGTGTTGCTTAATGAGAGAATGGACAGATGCATATTTACGAGCATGATTCCAAGGGTGGGGATTTAGATAAGGGCTGTTTCCTAAAATCCTGCCTGTATTGTGATACCAACCATTGTGGCTAAGACTGCTGTAAACTAGATCACTTTTACCCACTGCAGAAGGGGCACAGGGGCTATTTCCAGCAGTGGTGGGTCTGGCCCTGGCACAACGAGGCTGGAGCTCGTACCTTGCACTGGTGTCTGATAGACCAGGCAGTATTTTCCCTCGGCGGTGCTGCTGGCGTTGTGCATCCCGCTGCAGAGCAGCCCGTCTGCACTGTCGTGCAGCGAGAAGCGCCCGGTGGGGTAGCCACAGTAGCACTCCCGCCCTCGGATGACTGCCAAGGGAAACTCCTACGAAAGAGAGAAAATAGATCAGTGCGTAAATGCCACGGCATCAACAGCCTGCGGGGAATGCTGCTGCTCTACAAAGAAAAATAAATCTTCACAAGGCCACTGTCAAGATCAAAGCAGTGTTTGACATATCATTGTAAAGCTCATGCTTCTTATACTACTACTGTCTTTCATATGGCAATTTCTTAAAAATTGGTTTCCAGAGACAAACCTTGTAAAACTTGGAAATTCACAATATTCTGGGGTTTTTTCATTATTCATAAAAATAATTTTATAATATTCCTGCAACACCTAGTACCTAATTCCACCTGCAAAACATCAGTATGGGAAAAGTTGTTCTTATTTACCCCCAAAATAAGCACGTTGAGTTGGATCATCTCTTAAACTTTCATTTATTTTCCCCCCAACTAAGGAGTCAGATGTTAAAAGGTTTGCCTTATTGAGTTGATTTTACCAGTTTGTGTGGAGGAAACTTGCCCTTAAAGAATTTAAGCGAAGAAGGAAATTTAGACCCACTAACTGCTGCAGTCATGTTTAAAAATAGAAAGAAAAAAGTCAAGCCATAAAAAAAGTATGCCTCTTAGTCTGACTTCTTCACAGTTTGCAAAAAATGAATGTGTATAGGGGGGCTGATATGGAGTTTGAGAGCTACTGTGTATATTTTTGGAAAAGCTATTTAGAAATACGATACCAAGTAATTTTTGGTACGTCTATTCAGAGGGACTGTGCTGACGGCGAATGTGGGGCCGCACCAGGAAAGGCAGAGGGGGACGTGCAGTGCCTGAGCGCAGCCGTAGCCGTACCCGGTGCTGCGGGTGAGCTAAGGGCACGCACGGCTCTGCCTGCTGGTGCACGCAGGGTTAGCTCAGCTGGTGCCCGGGCTCTGTCTGCAGGTGAAGATGCTACTTGTTCTATGTTACTTTGCTTCTAGATAGAGAAAGCACGTATAAAATCCAGGCTGACCACTGTAAAAGACAGGTATCTCAGCAGAGTGTAAAATGTGCAACTACTGGAAAATTATAGGTAGTGTTCATTGCAAGGAAACAATTCCCAAGGAAGATTTCTGGTTGTAAGAAATTCCTTTTCAATGGATTTGATGAAAAGTAATTCAGGCTTTGGTGTACTAGTCTTACCCAAAACAGGCAACAGGCTGCAAAGCAGTGTTGCTGTGTGGTTATAGAGCAGTGAGGCTGGGCTGCTGGGCTAATATTGATGAGAATTAAAAGAAGTTTGAGGGAAATGTGTCCTAATTATTTGCTGAAAAAATTAGCTGTTGCTTATGTGCTTAACAGAAAAAACACACTACTTGGCTGAATCTGGCCTTATAATTCAGTCTTTCTCCTCTTTACTGGGAGAGCTGGGCTGTTTTTCCTTGGGTTTCCAAAGTCCCCCTGATGGATTGCTCAGTGGCACGGGGGTGCATTGGCATGCAGAGATGGGCTTGGTGCAGCCGCCAAATGGCTGAAGGAAGCTCGGGGGTTATTTGAGCGCAGAGCGTTCAGTTCCACCTATTCCATATCAACACTTTTTGCCTTTTAAAAGTCTTTTGGAGTCTGGGATTGCATGACAGGACTGCTGAGCAGCTTATCTCTCGCTCTTCCCCACGTGTTCATCCTCTGATAAGGAGTCAAATACAACACATGTGCCATCTGTGCCCAAACACCCAACGTTTGCTCAGCGAATGAGATACGACATTGTCAAAAACTATTTACAGATTTGATCCAAGGGCAAAATAGTTCTGTTTCTGCCTGCACACAGAAATTTTTCCTTTACAATGAAGCAGTGTTTCTCAGTTTGAGAAATTAAAAAGTGTCCCGGCCATCAAACACAGCCTAGAATAAAAGTGTACCTTGTGCCTCATGGCAAGTGGCAACTGCAAGCGATTGACTTTTCTGGGAGGCTGGAGGTTTTGTGAAGAGACCTAAGCAAACGCTTCTCCAGACTTTGCGTCTGCAGCAGCACTGGTCGATAGGGTGCTGTTCTGCAGCCGCTCTGCCTGCGGTTCAGGGTAACGGAGGTGCGAGGTGCCTGGCCCTTCAGGAGGCAGGGGCTGCCGGGCTGCCCCACGCCAGCGCAGCCTTTCTGCTGCTCGGGCGGCAAGTGGGTGGAGGTAAGGGGAGAAACAGGGCATGGGATTCACAAGTGAAAGTTTCAAAGTTTCAGTGATGGCAGCACAGGCGCTGAAAGAAGCACGAGAGTAGTTCTGGGAATCACACCGGGATCCAGTGTCGGTGCAAAGCGCTGTAATCAGCTGGCTGATTATTCAGACTGAGCGTCTACCTGATGCAGTGCACAAAGTGATTGCAAAGTAATGTATTCAGTCTTGACTTTCCATCAGTATTTAATCAAAACTCCAAGCCATCCACTTGCTCTCCTGTGTATGTATGTAAGCCCCAAGCTGTGGTTATGGCTTTAAGCAGCCATGTAACTTTTAAGTGCAGGACTAGTCCTCAAGCTTAGCACACACAAATCTGCGACGCTTCACTTCAACACAAGTGTATCACCAGAGAAATCTGCAGGTCTATGAATAAGCATTTTTCTGGACCGAGCTTTAGAGCATGCACTGACAGGCTCAGGTGTCCCATCCTGCAAGCTGTAATTCAGCGGGAGTTGATGTCAGTGGAACTAGTAACATAAGAATTAGTTAGATGAAGCCTCAACAGGTAGTTTAATTGCTGTAAGGAAGTAATCATTCTCCAATAGCAACACAGATCATGTGATGATACGTGATCACACATGACAACAATCACTGATTGTTTTTATTAGATTCTATCCAAATTAAGAATTATGAATAGATTAAAAACACACTTATCTGATTCTACTCTGATCATTTGCTAAGTTCCTTTCTTTTCCAACTTCCTGTACTAACTCTCCTATCTGACGCAGTTAAAATTTTTCTCTGAATCTACCAACAAGAATGGGAGATCGGGGGCGAATCATGGAAGCAAATTTGTCTCCCAAGTAAAAATGATGGGTTTGGTTTGTTTAAAAATGGGCATTTTCATTTTGCAACAAACCTGGAAGTCATTCTACAAGTTTGCATTGAACTGGATATTCTAAGAGCAAAGAATAAATACCATAAAGACAATCATGCCCTTGTTTTACACTGTGATCTGTTGAGGTCAGGGGACAATTCCTCAGTGCACTATTACACCCAATGTGACCCTGATTTAAAATACTTCTCTCTCATTGCTGCAATAAAGCTGTGGTATCTGTGTTAGTTGAGGTAATGGCCTACTTATCTTTGTTTTATTGTGTTTTAAAAAAAAATAAATCTAAATGAAGGTATGGAAACATTCTGTATGAATTCTACAATGGGATATGGATCAAATTCCTAGGAGTCTTTTGTTTATGGGTAAATAATGGCATGTAGCTACATCTGGAATCCAAAATAGCAGGTCTGTTTTCAAAAGTAGAAGATCGCTGTATTCTGTATATTGCTGTATAAAGAAAAGAAAAAACACCTTAGAGCTAGTAGTGTTCAAGTGTGCAAACGTGCTGGCATGGCTTTTGGATGCATTGAGATACTGGGGTTCTCTCCTCAATAGCTATGTTCTTCCAGATTTTATTCATACCATCATCTATAACTGCATACAGCAGCTGAGTGATAAAAGGACTGTTTATTTAAAAATACAAATTCAAATGGAGACACCTCACTTAGTGTGCAGGTTGGCTTATAAAAGAGCATTTATGGAAATTATGGCTTCTGGCCAAGGGACCAAGCACAGAAACACATCCCTGGATCTGTGTTATGGGGTGACAATGGGTTGCTATTAAGCCATGTCATCACTCTGTTAATTAAGAAAGAAATTTGTAATTAAGGGTGTTTAGCAGGTTTCATCTGAAGTTGTTACCTCAAATTCGTATCTCAAATGCTTCCAAGGGCTGGAGCTACCGTTTCAGATGCACAAAGCAATTTGTAAGGCTAACAAATACGGTATGACTCAGTTTGCTTTTCTTCTAAGGCCCAAAGAGCAAAAGACTTATTCATGTGTTTAACTTCAAGCATCCAACTAGTTTCTTTTAAAAGCCCACTAGCTTTTTCAGAATATATAGAAATTGGTGGGATAATTCCTTTCAGCATAACAGGCTGGACTAAAATGACAGTGCCTTCCTGATTTCAGGAGGGCTAAGTATGTTGCTATCAGCTAGGAAGTTGTCTATCTTATATTTGAAAGGAAAGAAACCAAAGTTGGGACAAATGTTTGTAGTGTCATAATAGGACCTGTTTTGGTATCTAGAGTTAAAGTGCAAATCAGTGTGCAACAATTGGACTTGTGGATATGCAATTGCTGCTTCTTAAGGGGAGGGAGACCTTGCCAGTCTTTTTGTAGGAAAACGTTCTCTAATAGTCACTTTCCAAAAATCTTTAATAGTCACATGCCAAAATTTTTGGAAATTACCATTTTCCAAAGGGTAGCATGGTGCCTAGCAGAGCTCAAGTGGGGTGGGGGGCGGAAAAGCAAGTTGTTACCTGCACCTTTTTAGGGAAGGAATGAGAGAGGTACCAAACCTTTCCTTCACCTTCTTTCAGTACCTTTACCTCATAACGTTATAGTTTCTGCAGCCTTCTCCATGCCCTCTATGCGGAAAGAGCCTGTTTAGATAATCCTTTAGAATATTTGGTTTGCTGATGGCTTTCTCACACAAGCTTCATCAAGCAAATATCCATTGACTCTAGCTCTGGAAAGGCACTAGCTGCTCTGCAGAGATGGATAGTTTCCTCCCTCCTGCTGCTCTCCTCTGTCCTAGCCCTGTTTGATTGCCATGCTGATGTGGTATGTTTTGGTTGTGGTGCTTTTCCTATCCTTCTCAGTCACCAGTAATTTCAGGTGCTTCCACTTTTTGGCTGCGTGACCAGAAATCCTTGAAGGAACTGCATTTCTGAAAATGTGCTTATTTAGAAAAGTCATCTCCCAAAACCCGAATGGCATGGCTGTGCTTAAAAACATTGACCCACATGTTTGAGCACATCCGAAAACAACTTCCCCAGATATTTCATACCATTGTCCCAGATAGAGAAGCAATAATTAATTACACTTCAGCGAATATTAATACAATGATGTTACACGTGGGTAAACTCACACAGAAAGATTAAGATTTTTTTTTCCCCACCATTAATCGATAGATTAATGGCAGAGCTTGGGAAGAATTGTTCACGAAGTCCTGCTTTACTGAGCATTTATATGCATAGAGGATGTAAGGGTGTGTTTGTATGCATGTCTGTAAGGTACTATACACAGGGTATATGGGTGATTCACTGCAATTTGCTGCACAAAGTTAATTCCATGATGCATTCTTAAAACACTGATGAGCTGGTATAGAGGATATGTTGACTGGGAAAAGGTTTCCCACTCTGCCTAGTAATTAAGAAGATTTGTTGTTTGTGCCTTAGTAGTTTTAATCAATCTTGTGATGTTAGAAGACAAAGTATTTGAATGTTCTGTTTAGTGCATGAGGCTGAATGTGGCTGCAGGCTAAATCTGACCACATAGTGAACCCTCCTCTGTACAAAAAAAATAAGCCCCATCAGTGTGGGGAGGAAGGGAAGGGAACCAAGCGCAGCAACAGCCACTAAAGCAGAGGGTGCCCTGGACCAAACGTTCCTTCCTGTGAGGATACCTGAGTCTATCAGACTCCTTCAGTTCTTAAATCCATGGTCTTAGTCTGTGATAAGCGTGGAGGATGAGCGAAGGTGGTGCTTCAGGCCAAGAGTGTGCACAAGATGTTAGTATGTCCATTCTCACCTTCTGTCCAAAAGCCAATAAGCACACAACTGACTTTATTTGTTGCTTTCTTGTAGTCCTATATATCTGCATGAAGTTCTACAATGATTTCATTTTAAATTAGAATAAATTAGATTTAAATTACATAGGTTATAGTGAAAGTGATATAAATTCTTCCAGTGTGGAAAGAGACACATTGGTATAAAAGTACCAGAAAAGTCTCCCTGCTTTCAGTGTGCTTATCTGCTAAAATTTTTCTCTGGCAGCTTTTTTTTTTTTTTTAATATTTAAGATTGTATCATGTTCCTAGCCAACACAGTTACACAGTGCTGTAAAAATTGTGTGTAGATGCCTCAGCATTAAATCCTCATTTGAAATGGCAATGCTTGCTGCTGCACTGTCAAGGAGCCCGAGACCAAAGCAACCACCTTGGAAGCAAGCACGCAGGGCTGTGCAAAGTGGGGGGTGCTGGGGTCGCTTCTCCCTGCCCTGCCCACGCGTGACTCCCTGGGAGCTGAGTGGGGACCAGCTCCCCAGAAGGGCACTGGAGCCACATTTCGGGTGCTGCCAGCTCACATCCACCCTCCGGCAGCGTGTCTCCCCGTGAGCTGCATCCACCAAGACCTCCCCCGGGGTCAGACCTGGCTCTGGGCTTGGACTGAATGTGACACAGAAATGGCATCGATTTCCTCATGGTTGATACTCGTCACTTAGAACGGCTTTTCTGCGCATTATGTTTAGTGGCATCGCTCTGATGGCTTTCCCTCCCGCCCTCCCCACTCGAGAGAGCGGCTGGACCAGACAGATGCATCACTGGGTATTTACTCTGATAAGTTTTGTTCTTTAGAAACTCATTTACAAATTCAAAGCTCTAAGGCACTAATCTCTGTTATTCCCTTCGTAGATTAAAATGTCAAATAACAAAAAAGAAGAAAGGATGCGAAATGAGAACTGTTCTTACTTTCTTGGAGCAAAATTCAGAGCACATCTCCACCGTCAAATTGGGCTGTATCAAAGAGGCTGGAAAGGTGTCTGTTAAATTTTCTGGAGCTCTAAAACATCCTCGATAGATAACATTCCTCCCTGCAGGGATATGAAATAGGTTTCTCTTGAGAAAACAATGTCCGTAGTATCCTGCCTCTTTCACAAAGAACAATATTAGGTTCAGAAGCTAAAAATAATAAAATAAATTTTATATTCCAAATGCTGTAGAAATAAGAGAAACCACGATATACGCTAGAAAAATGTGTTGCAAATCTTGTGGTATTGAAAGGAGCACATGCCTTTAGCTTTGTACTAACCACTGAAAGTAGGGCTGCAGCACAGAGTTTAAATTAAATTCCACCAGTGGAGGGCATTGCTATTGTTCACAAGTCCAAGTTTTCTTTTAAAGACATGCTTTCCCCTGAAAGACTTAAAAGCCCCGATAAAAATCTACAATGCTTCCCGTGATCTGCACCAGAAAAGGAAAAGAATTTAAATGAATCCTGAAAGCCCCCACAGGGACCCACCTTCCTGCACGTCCGCTCAGTTGCTGAGCTATCCCTCTCCTCTTCCCACTGTTTCTTTTCAGGGCAAGGGAGTTTGCTGCAGCCTTCGAAATCTAAACTAGGCTTTTGTAAGCTGTTCAGGGAGAACAGCTTTCTTCAAGTCTTTAGCATCAGCCTCTGATCTCACCTGCTCCTCTATAAATGCCACTGAGATTGGCAGAATTGCTCCATTTTTTGCATCACTGTGATTGAAGTCAGGATTTGGCCCAAATACTTGTTACAAGCAGCAATATGATTTTCCCTCCTGCTTAAGAGAGAAATGTCCCCTGACAGAACCAAACAAAAACCCAAAGCTGTCATAGAAACTCACTGCCCCAGGTGAGGCCATGCGTTTGCACAGATGAACTAATGGTAATGAAGAAAATAACATTGTGTGGGGTTAGTAAAAGAAAAAAGTCTGCATGTGGAATAACGCTTCTATAATTCTTCGGATTTTGTGGACTCCACGAAGGTGGAAAATGTGTTTACTTCATCGCTGTGTACTGTCTATTGGCAGACTTTGCCTAGCATGACTCAGTAGGGAGAAAGGTGGATTTGGGAATGAATTTGGGTCTTCTGACTCCGGGTCCACACCCACTGGCCACCTTAAACAATACTCACCAGAACTGATGTGGGAAATGTGTTGGATGACAGGAGAGATGCGGTGCGGTTTTGAAGGAAAAATTTGGTTCTGCATGAATTTCCTGGTAGAGGGGCCCAGATTCTCCAGCGTGAGCCAAGAGCAATCTAAGGAGAAGCTGCTTAGATATTGTTCTAATAACTGTTCAGACCAGTTACTAGAAGCAATGCTGTATCTTTGGGATCACTCAGGAGATGTGAAAATAAAATAACTTGATGCAAGCTGGGGGGAAACAGGAGTCTCCCTGGGACCAGATCACTGCGAGCACGGCACCAAAGAATAAAGGAACAGAAGTTTTTTGGCTTCTCAGGGTGCTTTTGAAAGAATTCCTACTAAATCTCACACTAATATTTAATTCCTGAAACAAAATATTTACGAACATGTTTAAAGCTGTCTCAGCAGGTCAGGATTAAAGCTTGAGCTGCCCACACCAGCACTCGGGAGGGAGCAGGGTTTGCAGAGAACCCACGGATCACACTGGAAATGTGCTCTATTTATGTTGTCTGCCTGCTTTCTGGGGAAGGATGACTGAATCCTGCACCGAGGAGAACAGCACTGTGTGCCACAGTGGTCCCTGGGCTGCAATAGCTGCAGACTTTGAGCTTATTTGGATCTAACGTGACGTGGGGGCACGACTCCTGCAGTGCAGGAGCTGTGCAGCTCGTGGCAGCCAGGGAGCCAGGGTGGGAAGGGGAGGCGAGGAACAGAGGGGAGCCAGCAAACCCCAAGTCTAGGAAGGTTTAAATGGAGATGGCACTGGACCTTCTCTGCATGAGGAGGAGCCTTATGAAAGGTCTGTTCTCTGTATTGCATAGTGTAAATCATGGATGCCATTACAGTTTCAGAGTTACTTTCCAATACACTTGTTCATCATGATTAATACTTCTGTTGGTCCCTCAGCTAGCTTGTGTCAGTGGGATTCTTCAAACAGTCAAATATCAGGTATTACTAAGGGCAAACAAAATATAAATCTAGCTCCAGGCTAGACTAATTTGATGACTAATTCATTAATACTTAAGAAAAAAGTAAATGCCACCTTTTCCTGTGAAATATGTATATATATTTTATGCTGAAGATTTAAACAGTGATGCATGTCCCGGGAAACCTGCCAATGTGCCTGTCAGCCTGACAATAGCAATTTAGGTCTGTGTTCCTTTGATATATAATTTATATGTAGCTGGGTGGATTATTGTACAAACCTTGACTTGTCTTTAAGAAGAAATGAAGTACCATCAATACTGGTGCAACCTAAGGTCTTGGTGCTTCTTCTCAGCAAATAACATCCGTTAAGGTTGTGTGAGCTTGCCAAAAGTAAAGACTGCTCAGCTGTTTAGATATTGTATGTGCTTTGTGTTGGCCCAAAGGTCAACACAAAGCACATATCTCCCATGGCAGCTAATTGAATGACAAGTAGAGTAAGTGTTGTCATCTAAAGATGAAACAAAAATCCCAACTGCCTCTAGAACAGAAGTCCTTGGAAAAGCAAAACTCTGTGGTCTCATTTCTCTCGCTTTAAGAGATTGGTGTGCCTCTCTCTCTGGCCTCTACTTATTCTCCTGCTGCAGTCACATAGCACTTACTTTGTTTAGGATCATTTCTATGCCTAGTGTGGCACTGATATGAGTGCTTTTCTGCCCTTTCATTATAAGGCATCCACTTCCAGGGTTGTTTCTTAAACACACGTGGGTTTGCCCCTCCACAATGGATGCGTGAGGGAGTAGTTTTTCAGCTGAAATTCTGCTGCTGTTGCAATTGCTCTGCATTGTATTTTGTTTCTTCCCTGGTGACACTGACTTTCTATATGGCAGCCCTGAGGCAGCTGCACCAGGCATGTCACGCCACTCCGAGGCGGTGAGCAGCGCTGCTGTTTTGGGGAGAGAGCCAGGACCAGCAGCAAATGGACACCATGCCCCACGGGCAACTTTGTCCTTTGCTGTTTCAAACTCTGGTGACAAACGGAGCGAGACGAGCAGCGAGGATGGCCCACACACTCAGCCCAGCCATGGCATCTCTCCCCACGGGGCAAGCGTCGCTCCTGGGGAGATCAGCCTCCTCTCTCCGGTCGCACCCACTTACGTCGTCTCGCTCCTGCCCGCAGCTCCTCCACCCTGTAGACAGAGAGCCGGTTCACCCCTCCACAGACAGAGCCCTTTTCCCCCTTGCACTCGCTGTTGCACTCCTCAGGCTTCGAGGCGGTCGCTGGGAGCTTGTTCCCACAGTAGCACTCTGCTCCGTACGCCAGGCCCGCGTAGGTGTAAGCCCTGCAGGGAACAAAACCAGGCACTGCCGGTACTGACACCCCACCCGTTGTTGAGCTGACACCTAACGAAGGCAGGAGCCTGGCCCCAGGGACCAGCGCAGCCTCTTCGAGGCGGGCAGCCGCCTCGTACCGCAGGCAGTGGCAGGGAGCAGCGGTGGTCAGGGTCTGCCCAGCGCAGCCTGACTGGGCCCGGGGCAGTCCTCGGGAGGGCGAGGTGGGCTTTGCCTCCCGATGTGGGTGTCTGAGAAACAGCCCCGGCTCCGGCTTGTGCCGTTCCTGCGGGAGCACAGCTCCCGCCCGGCACCGTGGGTGTGATTGCCTTGCTGATGGGGGTGATGCCATCCCCACCCAGAGCTACCGCTTCGGGGTTTCTTCAGAAATATTTAGGACGGTTTAGAGTGACAGAGACAAAAAGCCTGTTTCAGAGGTTCTGTTAACTGGCATTTAGAATTGGGCATTTTAGATCCAGTCAGGCAATTTTCAACCAAGGCGAGGCTGTTGCTCGAACAGCAGACCTCGGGCTCGCGGCCTCTCCCGAGGTCCCCAAGCCATGGCCGGCTTCCCGCCACAACGCTGGCTTCAGAAATGGTCGCTGCAGGCTGCCAACGCCTTCCATGCCGTGTGAAACCACCATCCAGCCTGGGTGGGCTTGCAGCAGGGGAGCCAGCGCTTGCGTGGAAGTGGGAGCCTGCAGTCGCGGTGTGCAGACCCTTGGGTCCCCTTCACAGGGCAAAGCGCTCCCTTGGGCCTCTCACACCGCAGGCAAGCACGCGTCGTGCCCACGCAGGGTGTGTGAGGGTCCCGCCAGCCAGACCCCACAGCTGACCCCTCTGCCGGCCGCACCACGCCACGGCCTGGCTCTGTGTCCTTCAGAAAGTGTCTGACATCTGGGAGGAGAGTACTATTTCCTTCACCCAAGGGACCTTGGGTCGCCTTTGTGTGGCTGTATGGGACTGAGCTGGAATGGGGGGGTCTGAAAGCCAGTGACAGGGGGCGAAGCTGCGGTTCGAGCACCCTTAAAGCAAAGGGCTCCATGTGTACTGTGTTGCCCTGCAGACCAAAGGAAGCAAATTTCACAGGAATCGCTCTAAATTGAATTGTTTCTTCTCATTTCTCTTGTGCTTGGGAGCAACAGGAAGTCTTTTTCATAAATATTTTCTTACAGTCCTGCCCCAGGTGCTAACGACTGTCCGCAGCCCACACCCTGCCTTGGCTGACCAGGGCAGGCAGAGCGGTGGCAGGAGCTGTGCCCGCCTGTTCCCTGCTGACCAGCAGCTCCCCGGGCTGTGCTGGGAACAGCCCCGCTCCCTACTGCACACCCGGCTGTATCTCTCTCTTCTGGATCTGGGACTGCTAGATTGTTCATAGGATTTTTTTTTAATATTTTAGATCAAAGATTTGACCTAGAGAGCAATATCTAACAAATGTCAAACAAAGATTATCTAACAAAATAGTAATTTTTGACCACGACAACATAAAATATATTGTAAATAGCCATGCTATAATAAAGAGAATAGGCAGCAGTGAAATAGCCTACTTTAAGCAAGGTAGTAGAGCTACACTATGCCTGAAGGTATGAGATAGTCACAGTTTTCAGAGATGCTACATGTTTAACATATGGATGCTTTTCCCATTTCAAATTCAGTTCCACTTACTGTCAGAAAAGAGAAAACATGCCATGAAAAAATACCACTCACCTCTCAGCACAAGCTTCCTGACAGTGAGATACTGTCATTTTTCTTAAGTCATAAAACACAGCTCCCTTCAGTGTCCTCTCCCTGGAATCCTCGCTGAAGCATCCCATGTAGGTGCCTGTGTGCATGCAAGACCAGAATTAGGCAGCGCGCACAGGATGGAGACAGGGGAGAGGGGAAAAAACATCCAGTGGTGGTTCAGCACCATAAATTGCAAGAGGGGCTGTATTTGATCAAGTCACAATCTGTCTGGGGTCCTGCCTGCTCTGCAGACCTCTCTGCTGGCACTGAGTCTTTGTAGGTGCTATTGAAGGGGTACGCTCAAATGTCCAACGGAAGGGAACAGACTTACAGAAAATTAGCCTTTTCTTTTACCCAGGTTGCTTTAAGCAGGCCTGTCTTTGCAGCCTGACAGTCTGCAACCACCCAGGAGTGCCACGGATCCTGCGGGCAGCTGCCGCCTGCTCGACTCCCTCCCTTCAGTGACAAAGCATGGCGAATTTCTAAAGCAAAAGGAGAAGGTAGTCTTCAAAATGGTATAAACTTTGAGAAATCTTGTTGGATTTCTCCCAAGTTCTCTTGAAAATCTCTAGTTGAGAATAAGATGATGCAAGAGAATTATTAAGAAAATCAATTTTCTTTGGGTACATAGAGTAATATTAAAGCTATAATGGAAAGATAACTTCAGTCTTAACTAGGCAGCACTGTCTAGATATTGCATTGAACTATCTCTTTTTCTCCAGCGCAAATGAATCTTTTAAAATATGTCTTGCTTTACTTAGCATATGAAAGATAAATATTTCTCTTAGACTGCATCCTATGTTAAGCCTCTTTTTTGTTGACATGAACAAAATACTGTAAAAATCCAGCCCATGTTTTAATATATGATTGGAAGGATGATGTAGAGTCCCACTATTATACAACAATTGTCTGTATCTAAGTACATTTTATCATTAAAATATGAAGGAAAAAAGGAAATTTTATTTTAGAAGTAGCAGTATTGACATGATAACAGGGAAATTAAATAACTTGAGCTGAGGATAGGAAGAGAATATATGATGAAAAATGAAACTAAAAAGCATTATATTAACAATAAAATAATCCACAACAAAAAGAAAGTTCACACCACTCTAACAGAGATTTTTAAGCTAGGAAAAATAAATCAAACACTTGAATATGTACAAACACAACACAGATTCAAAGACCTGCACATTGGCAATTTGCAAACATGCAATTAGAAAATTCACAAGCTGTAAATATACACCCACAGCACGCCGTTAACAAGATGAGAGTCACACACCTGCAATGAGGATGTTCTGCATTTTCCTGGAGACTTTTGATTTGGGTACTTTGATTCAAACCAGTAGCAGCAAACTACTCCATGTGTGGGGCCAAAGAGCCCGAGTTGGGAGGCACGGGTAGGCCAGCCAACACAGGCAGCGTCTCCCCTCCTCCCTGCATCCCTCCCACGCTGCCGCTAGCAATATCTCATTCACATCTTCCTATGAATGAGTCACGGAGGGACTCCGTGGTCTTAGAGCTGAACATCACACCAGTGGCCCAGTCTGTGTCACCTCTGCGTCCTGTGCAATGGCATAACCAGGCCAGAGGAAACGCTATGAAACACCCCATCCACTGGAAGCGTTCGTAACAGAGCATTTTCATTTTTTTCCCTAACGAATTCCTGTTTTCGTTTGTTGCACTAATAGCATTTGTCAGTCTTCATGGCAGGATAAGATGTGGTCCCTGCCCTGAGCCACTTGCAATGTAAGCAGGCAAGATAGCTTGACACAGAGACAAAAAAGGACTTGAATTTTCTCATCCAAGGCTGTGTGATCCTGGGCAGACAGAAAGCAAGGCAAAGCGAGCCGGGAGGTGTTCACAGTATGCTGGAGCAGACGCCATCGTTTTTGTCCCAGGTCAAGTGTCTGCCCTGGGAAGCCCGCTGAGGGCTGGCCTGCCATCCCCATGCACGAGCAGGGGCAGAGCGGCCACGCTGCACGGGGAAGCACGGGCGTTATTAGGATGGCACTGATGAGGAATGCACAAATACAGCCTCCGCGGTAAGGCAATACGCCGCTTTACTGAGCAGGAACCGCAGGGCAACGCTGAAACTTTAACAAGCATTATAACCACGGACTTGTTCATTATATCTTGGAAGGGATCCATAGTGAAATAACAAGCCTGTAAGTTTACTGGATGCGTGTGTGGGGGAAGACAACGTGCCCTACCTAGGTAGCTAAATTTTAAATTTATATTAATTTTCAAAGGCATTCCAATGCTTGTTAACAGTACTGTTATTAATAATGTCGCTTCATGTTCGGTCAGATATACAAATGATGCATATCTGAGTCAACATAACTCTGTGGGATGTAGCAATAAATAGTCCTTCTGGCTCCTCTCAGTCAGCAGTTAGAACTTGAGCGAGGCACTACCTTAATGGCTGATACAGGCACTAGCCTTAACTAACTGTATGGATAATTTTCAAAACTAATCTTTTTGGTTTTCATTGTAGTTTTTAAAGAACAGGTTCGTACTCTGCCTGGTACTAGAGTAGCTCATAAAGACTCACCACATTTCTCTACTTTTTACCTATTCTTTCTTTCTTCAGGGGGAAAAATATCACCAAACACAAGTGGGACTAGAGCAGCCCAAGCAGCTACGGTGTGCGAAGGGAGAACCAGGCGTGCTGTCTTTACAGAGTTGGGACTGGGGAAGAGGCAAAGTCAGAGGGCTCATGGGCACTTGCTGAGTTCAGCGAGCCACGTTTACTTCATGGAACCCACCACAACTATCTGTGTTGCCGGAGCATGTGCAGCGTGGAAGTACAAATCACAGGGCACCCGGAGCAAGGGAACGTAATGTGCCCTATTTTATTGTGCTGCTTTCTCTCCTCCTGGCCCCCCCCAAATCTCCCTGCATGGAACAGCAAGCCTGCCCAGGCAGTGCCCTGCCTGAGCCCCCCTGCTTAAGTTGTCAGCCTCTACTGAGCAGCTGAGACCAGGGTGTCTGCTGCTCGCAAAAGCGTGAAAAAGGAATACTTTGGGAATATTAAATACTGGTTTTATGAGGTACAGGTACAAAAGTGGTAGCCTGGAGGGTTCATGTGATTCTTTTCTGCAACTGTCCATGAAGAGCTTATTAAAGTAGGTGGTGTCAGCAAAAGACGTATTTGCTGAGGGTGAAGGTGCATCTTCCTCCCACAGAAAGCTGGCGGTGTCTCCGTCCAGCCCTTCCCAGCAGGGACGGGGATGGGGACAGGGCCCCTCCCCAAAGCTTTCCGCTCCCCTGCACCAGGCTTGGTCACTGGTGTGCAGGATGGAGTAGCTGGAACCTCATGTTTCAGGCTGGTCCAGGGGATGTCATTAGGCTCTGAGCACCCAGGCTATGTGCTTAGGGCAAGTCATGAAATGCAGTGGGGTTCTCTTGGAGACATCTGTGCTTTGCAGCCTCTCTTCTCTGCCACCAAATCCTGCTAGCAGTGGGATGTTATGAAGCACCTGTGGAGCCCTCTTGGAAGCTCCAGCGGTTAGTTTGCCTGACTCACGCTGTGTGACTCATCTCCCATACACCATCACTATCACCTTCTTGTTCCTATTTCTAACAGTGCACTCAGTAGGAGTCATGAGGTGGCACTCATTTTGTGGGATTTTTGCAGAAGGTGCCCCTTTGTTTGGGTAAATTTATTCATTAAACTAAAGAGCAGTTTAGTGATGTGTTGTCTAGTCATCCAGATCCTGTTCCTTTTTTTATTATCAGTGAAACATCATCAAGAACAACTAGTTCTTCTAAAAGGCAATGGATCAAAGATGGCAAAGTCACAATTTGATGCTGCAGCCTTGAGAGCATGGTCAGTCACCTAGCTTGAATCCTGACGCTTTCTCTGTTGGGCTCCTTAAGGGGGCTTGCCTGCTCACTGGGGCTGCTCAGCCTTCGGAGGTGACTGCGGAGTTGGGACTGCAGCTCCCCGCTGCGCAGTGAGCAGCTCAGCTCTGTACCAGCCCAACACCACGGGCACCCAGCTTTGTGCACCTCCCCGGCGCGCGTCCTGGGCCCAGCAAGGACGTGCCGTCCCAAACTTGCCCGGGATGACACAGCTCACAGTGGTGGGTCATAACGGTATAAAGCCATGCAGGAAATATGAACATCTACAGATTCCTGTTTTGCTTCTTTGCTTGGTCTAGATAATAGTTTCTTAAAAGCTTTCCTACTGAGCAAACCAAAGCAGTCCGTGCACGTATTTATCAGCAGCAGTTAGGGCAGCAGAATCAGGCTCACAGTGAAGTGAACTCAGATTTCTGTCAAACCTGAATGGCTTTCCCTTTAAATTGGAAAACGTACAGTTTTGTACACTGTGCTCTGGCTGCTGATGGACTGCACCCATGCAGCGGTGTGAATTCCCCTTGTGTTCCCCTTGGCCTGTTGCAGATTTCCAGCAAACTCGCCAAACACCAGGAGTCTGTCTCTGCTCCAGGAGTCCTCGTTTCATTGTGGTGGTGGTTTGGCACTCAGTTAGGGAAGAAGGGTTGTGTGGCCCACATCTTGGCCCCTTAAGGACAGCGTGTTTGCAGAGATGGTCGCAGAGGGCGGGTCAGGAACAGCGAATGTGTTTACAATAGCAGAATTTAGTATATGCTAGAAAGCTGTAGCAGCAAGGAGGGACTTCTAGACTTAAAGTGTTGTGTGGTTTTGGATAGTTAATTTAATAAAACCCATTTTTAAAGTGTTCCCTGTTCTGAGAAAGAAAATCAATTACACAGTGTTCATCTCTGCCTGCTTGAAGAGAAAATAATTTAAATTAGGGAAGCATATTTCACTGTCTGGGCTTCCATTCAATCAATAAAAATACATTTTTGGAGGAAGTTACAGCTCAGCATGACCAGAGATGTCAGGATTGTACTTTGGCCTGTGCATACTCTTAAGAACTTGTTTTCAAAGTAGTGATGAGCCAGGAGGAAGGCATTTCTGCAGGCAGACTTCGTGGTGCTCGCCAGTCTCTGCCTGGGACAGTCCTAGGAGGAGGTGCGGTTTATGTGCATGCCAGAAAACGGGGCAGGGGTACATCCCTTACCTTTGTGTTCAGCAGTGTGCTTCATCGCTTTAAATCCCACTGTTTGCACGGGCTCCTGGTCGCTGATGAACCTGTGAAACCACCTTCTTCTCAACTGCCTGAGCTCCGAGTTGCGGGACACGAGCCACCGCGGGCTGTGCCGCTGGTCCAGGGCTGGCTCCTGCAGCGCGTCCATGCCCACCAACAGCCTGGGGCCGGGCTGGGGGTTTTGCAGCATCCTGGGGTCTATGATCCCAATCCCGGCCATCCCATCTGGCACTGGCAGGGCCTGATTAGTGGAGGTCCCACGTGAACCTTGCTGGATAACCAAGCGCGTCCGTTGTAGCAGCAGGAGGCTGCCAGCCATCAGGTAAGCTGCTGTGAGGAAGAAGAGCAGAAACTGGGTCCGACGGAGAAACTTCTGTAGCCTGAAGAAAGCTTTGGCCATGCCCTTACTGAAACCGGGCCCTTCACGCCTCCCAGTGGGCCCCTGAATCTCGACCTGGCCAGGCGCTAGTTCCTCCCATAAGTTCAGCCCATCACTTCGGTGCCGTCTCCCAAAGAAAAGCCTTCCTCCCGGTCAGCCATGTCAGACAGAGCAGCCTGGGACAGCACAGCCGCTGGCCTCAGGCGCCCGGCTGGCCGAGGGGCTCCGCATGCACCCGGGGTGATGCCATCATCGTGCTCTGCCGAGCTGCCTAACGGCCGATGTGAAACCTGAAATACCAAGGGCGGAAGGTTGGTTCATATCCAAAGAGAAAATACCCTTCATCAGGGTGACTTTCCCCCACCCACCGCTTTCTTTTTTCAGTTGAGCATTTCTCTATCTGTTGTTTATAACTATGCACTTTAAAAACTATAATCCAATGACAATGATTGATTAAGTAAAAGCTAGTTTCAGATCTTCAGCCTTACTTTTTTTTTTCTTTCTTTCTTTTTACTTGGATTGCACAAGAAATACCTTTTTGATGAGGTTATTTCGCTTGGGATGTTTGGAAAAAAATTCTGTATTTTCTTTTGTCAACAGCCGACATCTCCATTCTTTGTCACTGGCTGGAACAGGCAGCCACAGTATAGGCATCTTTTTAGGACGGTATTATCAAATTCCTTCTTTTCAGTGAAACAGTAGCTAAGCTACGAATGCAGATCAGAAGGAAACAGCAGTGCGGGTGTGTGGGGAAAAAAAAAGAAATTGCATCAACTCACAATAGATAAGATAATAATTATTAACCTCTTTGCAGCACAGTAAAGTCAGGCTTTATGCTGGAAGGATATCTGGGGGTTCTGTAGTTACACACAAAGCTGTGTGAGTTGCTGTGCATGTCACTTTAAAAGAAACCAGAGATCCTGCTATATTTTTAGTAGATTTCTATTGCCAAATATTGACACGTGGGTGCATGGACAAAAACTAGTGAACGTTTGAAAAAAATTTAATTTCAAGTTTCACCAGATCTCTCTTGACTGCTTCTGAGCTTGGCAGGCTCAGTTGTGCTGATGTACACCAAGATGGGATTGTCTGGGCAAGAAAAGCTCCTTTGTGCTCTAGGGAACCTTTAACCTCCCGTAGCAAATAAAAGCTGGCATCTCCCCATAAGTTCCTGTTTTCCCAGTCAATCACTGCTCTCTGGAGCCAGGCAAGCTGAGAAAAGATACAGTGTTTTCCAGAAAAGAAAATATTATGGCTTTTGCTTAACTTGTATTTGGGACACACTCTTGAAATCCACAGTCATGGCAAAGAAATATCCATTCATTGTATTTCTTGTTTCAGTTTCCGATTTAAAGTTTCATGGATATTCACTTATGCCTCTTTCTTTAACAGATGCTACCAGTTAAGTCTCCACCCATTCCCTTTTTCATTTAGCTGTGCAACTTTTTTCTATCTTAAGCAGCAATCAAAAACAAAGCCCAAAAATTTCTGGGCCAAAAATATATTAAAGATCAGCAGAATCTTTTGTCAATTGAGCCTGAATTCCTTTTGTGTGACCTTTCAGCTTGGATTGCTAAACTGGGTTGGCATAAGGCAGGAGTCCCTGCCTTCTAATCTTACAAGTTGGGTGGTCTTGAGGACCTGATTTAGATGCTTTTTCTTTACTTTTTTGTTAAAGTTCATGTATGCTGGTCTCAATTGTATAGGGCTGAGTAATATCCAAAAATATTCTATGTGTTTATCTCTACAATTTCTCCAAGAGCTCAGTCTGACAAGGACTTCCTACTCTCTCTCCACCAGGACCTGTGGATCTGTTAGCAGCCAGTGAACTCAAGAGAGCGAGTAGGTGCAAAGGGCTCTGGGGCTGTAGCATGCTGTAGTAAATCAAGACCACTTTCTTCACTGTAAAAGTTACCACAACTTCCTTCTGATCGGCTCCAAGGCCAAAGAAAATGCATTGATTTACACCAGCTGAAGAGCTGACCCTTAAAGTTAAATTATTGAAAATCTCTGATCAATGTTGTGAGTGCTCAAGAATTACAGTAAAAGGGTCAGAAGTACCTAGACAGATGAACAGGAAATTAGCCATAATTAGATACTGCAGCTTGTTACTACGCTAATTTATCTGAAGAAATACTGCCTATCAGCATAGGTATGATTTGATTCACTAGTTGTTCCTAACATGGGGCTACTGGAAACTTGAGCTATTCCCAAAAGAGGCTGTCTAATCTAAAAGAAAGATGTGCGTGTGTATTAGCCATTTGAGATTCTGATGGGGAAATTACAGCATACGGTTTTTTGATGTAAGGCTTGGCCAACAGAGGAGGCAGCCGCACGCCATGGTGGCTGGTGGCTGAGCAGACAGCACACCGTTCGAGTTGCCATCTGTAATGCAAGGGATGGCCCTTCTTGATAAAATGCTGCTGCAAATCCTCGTCACTGAGATGATAATGGCTGCAATCACATAGGTATTCAAAAGGTTTAAGATTTTTTTTCCCCTAGCAGCAAGATGAGGCTAGATAAATTTATCAGACTTGCAATCATTTTTGCCCAACTGTAATTCGGGGGTTCATAGCTCTTTTGGTTTACTCACAACGTGTTCAAGTTACAGTATCAAGAAATGCTTCTAGCCAAAGTTCTCAAGTGCATCCAAGTCATTTGCATTGGAAAGGCAGTGCTGCGGCAGCCGGGAACCTTTAGGTGTTGCTAATAAGCGATGCCGGGAGCGGCAGCTCAGCTGGAGAAGGGCCATCGAAGCTGTGTAGCAGAGGTTGGGCACGTTATGCTTGAAACTGCATCAGTGGCCCAATTTAGTCCCTTTTAATGCCACTGCGTGGCTGAGTCTTTCAGCGGATTTCAGGCGAGCTTCTCCGTGTTTGCAGTGATGTAAAGTGGAGCAGCTGGAAGCTGCATCATCCCCATGAGGAGAGGATCTGCCACTTGTCTGGGCAGCACGTGGCGATGCCTCCTCATGCCAGGGGAGACAGGTCTGGCCACCACTTGCCCAGACAATGCCTGTGTGGGGTGCAATCGCTGCCTCCCACGTTAGCAGGATGAAAAGCCTGCTATGCGTCAGCAGAACTAGGGTAAACTGCCCAAGATATCAGACCTAATTTAAGTATGCAGCAAGCTCTGCATCCAAACACCAAGAAACATTTGGCATTGCTCCTGTTGCTGTCTAGTTTATTTATTTATTTATTTACTAAGGACAAGCTGCTTCTGGGTCTCAAAAGGCTAACTTTACCTTCGCCCAATGGTTGACAAAGTTTAAATTGTACAAGCCAATTTTACTGCAGTCAATATGACATATATAAATTACCTCCAGATGCATTTGCCCTCAGTACAGTTGCCATGACAGTACATTGTAGTAAAAACCAACCAAATAAATAAGCAGACTCTCCGCCCACAGGAACTGCTGCAAATGTGCAACTCAAAAATTAAATCTTGCTTTTTAGTGAGGAAATAGCAGAGAGTGCTGCTGAGATAAAAAACCGTCATTTGATTTTTCCATCAACTGCGTATTGCAGTACCATCAAAGTATGCCTAAAAGAATTGAAGTGCATCACTTTTGATGATGATATTAAAAAGGAAAGAGTAAGGAAGATATGAACTAGTATCTGGTAATAGAAAATGTATCATTTGTCTTTTTCATACATGTTTCACTTAAAATGAATGAAGTGAAATAGAAGAAAAGTAGTCTTCTGTTCAGATTTATCAGTTCTCACAGCCAAAGGGCTTTTAGGAACCTATTAATTGAGAGTTGAGTTAGTCAGTAAAATTTTAAAATTATAATTGAAAGGACTTTGAGATTGGCAATGAGAACTGTTAAACAGCAGAGGAACTTTTAACTGTTCAGAAGTCAGATAACCATTCAATTGTTTGAACAGCATTTTTAGCTGTTTGTGCCCAAAATTTTTTGCCTGGAAATGTCATTAGAAAAAATAGTTTGAGGATTTTTTTCTGTAAGACCTCTGTATATACCAGCAGGACTGAATGCAGAGCTGAAAAATTCATCCTACCTGAAATCCTAGAATTTCAAAATATGAACCTGTTCCAATCTGTTTCCTAAAATGGGCAATGATGCGATTCTTCTCACTGTCTCTGGGAAAGCCAACATCTTAAAAGAAAGATCCCTCTCAATCTGGCATCACCAGTGGATTTGCTGGCTGGTAGTCAAGTTTTCGGACCACTGTACAAGTGCTGGGGAATCCTCCCGAGCGCTGTTGCAGGTGGGTTATTTGTTTATTCAGGTGCCATCAGGCTTCGGAGCGTGTGGTGCTGGGTGCCAGCTGTAAGAGATGCTCTCCCAAAGTTTTTGCACGAATCTGCAATGCTTGGACAAGGCATGGTCCTACAGCACCCACAGAAAAGCTGCTTTTCTTTTCTGCAACTTTCCTGCAGCCCGCGTTGCTCAGAGCCTGCTCCTGTGGGGTCTTGCCCAGAAGAGTGGGGTGGCAAAGGCAGCGATCCTTGAGGGGACTTTAGTGGTATCCTCTGAAATGAGCTCTGGCAGCCACGTAGTGCCCGGCTCCTCTGAACGTGTCCATCAGCAGACAGCTGGCTGTTTTCGAGGGGATGTGAGCCCCCTGGTTGAACTCACTGCAGACACTAGGAACAGCAGCTATGCCTGGTTAAGGATACTGTATCTTTGTAGAGGTCTATCAATATTTCATAAAAACGAAGTGGTTAACAGGTAGGGGAACACCTGCACCACTGACATGACTGTAGGAAGCCCTTTTTGGAAGGAGGCAGAGGAGGGAGTTGTCCACATGTACTACTCATTTCAGACCACTCTAGAAATGTACCACTCCCTCGGTGCCTTTGCAATGCTGTGAGGTTATGCACAGCATTGAGAAACACCAGAGCATGGTTTGAAACTCAGCACGTTGTGTCTCAGAGTGCACTGACGGAACTAAGCACCAGACCCAAGATATTTCCGATTTAAAGTGCTGGTTTTCTTTTAATCCTTTTTTTTTTTTCATTACATATATAATACCGGATTTCTAACTGCCATTAAAAAGTTCCTATAAGGAAAAGCAGGTCAGTACCTTGCTTCCAAAATGATCTCTCAAAGAGTGACAGAAGATGTCAGACTAGGCAACTGCATTCATATATTTGTAAAGAGAAATAGAAGAAAAATTGTAAAGTTCTTAGCAATTCTACCCCCCTAGCTAAAGGAGTAGTTACAAAATTTTTAAGGGAAGACTGCATACTTTCAGTGATGCTATGAAAGCCAGTAAAGGCTGAAGACACTAAAGAATAGCCCAAGACTTGCAGGTGAAGAGTTTCTCAGTTGAGGGCTGTCCCTTAATAGGTTGCTCAATGCAGAAACTTAGGTCAATACTGCATTGACGGCTGCAGCTCATCAATAGTTGATCTTGTCTAAAGACCAGCCAGATTTTGCAAATTCAGAGTTCTTGGCATGGAAGCAAGACTACATTTTCTATTGTAAACTGAAAGGAATTGGACTCATGAAGACTATTTTTAGAAAAATCCATCCCTCTTCCACATTTCTGCTCTCTTTTTTCAGCTTTCTTGGAGGACAGGTGTAGTCACTTAGGACCTAGCTGAAGGGTTCTGACTTGCAGCCTTTCCTTTCGATACACACTGCCATTTTCTTGAGGCTGTTTGGAAGGTCAAGGCCAACACCATACTGCGTGAATGCACGTAGGAAGAAAAATTCCTAAGAAGCTGTAAATTTAATGTTGGGTCTTGTCAAATATTTGCAGTTCCCTTTATTCTGACAGCTAAAAGCACCCTGAGTAGCCCTGAGTACCTGCCAGTGTCAGTCCCGAGACAGCCGATAGCAAGTGCTTCTCGCAGCCACACTTTCATACGTGGCCAGAGCCATCTCTTGAGTTTTGAGAAAGGGGTTAAAAAGACAACAAAGGCGAGCTGTCAGAGCTCTCCCCTCATACCTCGAGTGGAATCAACAGAGAAATTCCACAATATCCCAGTTTCCAAATCATAGGATAAGAGAGAAAAAAGAAACTGTGGATCACACTAGTGTGGAAAGAAGCACATGCTAGAAGTAAAGCTTAAAAGAAACATCCTGGTGCTCTGCTGTCTTAAGCCAAAATCCACTCAGATCAAGATGTAGGTTGATGCTGATGGATTTTGGCTCAGGTCCATTGTTATTTTTTCTAGCTCCTTAAGAAAGTGTCATGTGGAATTGTTTCACTAACTTAATGTAATTTATGGATTTATGCAAAGGAAAGAAAAAGGTAGCTTCATAATTCCATCACCTTTCTTAGGATATTATTTCACCAAAAAGAGAGGAAATTTTTGATCAAGAATTACTCATTTCCTTCACCAATGTAAACATGTACTTTTCTGTGAGATAAGGTCTATGGAATATAACCTGATCATCGACCTTTCTGGCAGTTACAATGCAAAGCTTAAAAAAACACCCATCTGGAATCCAACGACCTGGTCTTCCCAGAGTATTTGGCTTCAGATGGAGAGGCAGAAACACCCTCCAGCTCTGGCCCTGGGCAGGCATTCCCCCTGCACTCTTCCGATAACCCTGCAGACAAGGCTTTTATCACAGGCCCTGGAGCAACCGCAGGCATGGTCCCAGCAGTGCGAGCCGTCCTGCACATGCAGGGCCAGGAGACAGCCCTGGTGTGGCTCAAGCCTTGCACAGCGAGATGCCATGCGGCTCCAGCAGCCGCTGCAGCTTGTGCCGGTTTTGTCGCTCTCCAGTTTTCTCATCCCTGCCCTTCCTGCAACGCAAGTGGAAAACTCTATTGCTTTTCTTCTTTGTTCCATGGCAGGATGTCTAGCTCAGGCACGTGAGCTGAGTGTGAGTTAGTGCCCATGCTTTGCTCGTGCAGATCCGGCATCACTCTCCATGTGAAACGCCCCATCACTCAGTTCTGCTGCTGCAGAACTTGCTGAGGGTTTGGTTTTAAATATAAGAGAAGGGTTTCTTCCCCATCTCTTCCCAAGTCACTTCTCCAGTTGTTTGATTTGGAGAATTATTTGGCTTTTAAATATTTCTAGAAACTAACTCTTCCACCCCTTTACCATCAAAATGAAGCTTATCATCTAGGGATTTTCAGTAAAGTCATGAGGTGCCCAATGAGACGTAAGTGAAGGGACCTTCAGCCTGTCCTGACCACTGAAGCTCTGATGCGTCGTGCCAGCTTCCCTACGAAAAGATCTGGCCTCGCTATCTGGGCTTTCAGAAGCAAGAAGCACTTCTTCCAACTTCGAAAGTTTTGCTTGCTAGAGGATGGATCTGTGCTGACTCTACACACATGCCCTCCTCCCGGGCAACTCCTTCCTGACACAGTGCTGCTTTGAGTGTTACTTTAAGCACATCATAAGGTCTGTCAACAAACTAGAATGAAGTAGAAGCACCACAATTTCTCCACATGCTGTAGTGGGAAACGTTGCAGCTTGAGAGTGCTTTCTAGCGAGTTTATAATTTCCTCCCTCACCTGTCCTCCCTTCCCACGCTGTGTTGAAAGTGCGCTTGCTGCAAGATGTAACCAGATTGCAAAGTTATCTTTGATGCTGATATTGTGTTAAAACTCTTAAATAATGATGAACTGTGATAAATAAAGCAGAAAAAAGTCTTTATGCAGAGGTAGGAGGAAGATGGAGAAAAACTATGTAGTTGGTAAACTAATCACATCAAGTTGAACATGCACAAGTTAAAAATACACATGATATCCACTGTATACAGTATGGGAGGTGTTTTGCAGTTGACAGATAATTCAGCTTTGGAAGTGAACGGCAATGTCGCAGAACAGAGCTCCATCCCGAGGCTGAAGAGTCAGTGCTAACTTGTGCAAATTTGGTCACAGCAGCTCTTTCACTAGACATTCCACTTTTTTGAGACCAATTTTCTAGCACAGGTAGGTGCAAATCTAGACAATAATTTTGTTGGTGCATGCAATAGTCTATGCTGAGGGATGCAGAAGAGCCTGCAGGAGGCAGCTGGTCCAGAAAGGCTTGTTGTGAGACAGAGCGCTGACTTGGAAAGTGTTCCAGTGACAGCTTGTAACAGAAAGCATAGCATGGCAATATGGTATTTTTTCCATCAATCCAATACTTTTTACCTAGTTCAGTGATAAAGTAATAATCAGGAGGACTGTTTCCATGCCAGTATGGAAAAGATGCTGACATATACATACCTACGTTTTATATGTAAACATACACCCACATAGATATGTATGTGTATGCATTCTGTACATGGAGGGACGCGTACTCAAAAGATAACATACAGTCTGCTGTCACCATTCACTGATAAACTGACACCTATCAGCAAACTGTATTCTTGAACCTAGAAAGTATTTTGATCAATAATAAACCATTCATGCATAAGGTACATTGATATTAAGTATTCAAGCACACAGCAAATGATGCTTTATCTGCAATTTCCAGAAAACCCAGTATGGTTCTGTGGCTATATGCTGAAGTTTTGCAAGAGATTATTGTAAAAAATGTGCTATGTATTGATTTTTTTGCGTTAGCCCACAGTAGCTAGAGATGAGATCTTTTCCTGTGTGCGAGGAAATATACTGGAATTAAAATAACATGCAGACCTGTAACTAAATCATAGGTATTTAAAAAGTGTCTTTCCTAAACCCTCAACATCCAAATTCCTGCAACCTCCACCTACTAAGAATTGTTAGAGTCTATTTATTTAGCTCAACGATGCTTCAGAAACTGTTTAGAGAAGCCGAGCATTCCAGTCTGCCTCACCAGGCTATGTGACACAAACACACACTCGCATTATCCGTGCCTACTTTTCAAGTATAATGTTTCGTGGATGCTCAGAGAAGGGCGTCTCGAGAACAAACTGCAATCTTTATAAATAATGCAGCTAAGCCTTGTGTACTTAGATGCCACGGATAAATTTAACACATCAAACAGCCATTCAGACTGCAATGAATGTTAATACCTCAGCTTCTACAAAAAGTTGTCTGGTTATTACTTGTCGCAAGGCCAGCTGACAAACAGCCTGCAGGAGCAGATAATGCAACTGTATGAGGAAAAGAGGAAAAAACTCACCTTTCTTTTATGGTCGAGGAACTCCTGTTGTAGCCAGGCAAAGTCCTAGACAATCCAGTGAATTATTATGAAAAGCTGTAATGCATATCTGAAAAGCTGATAAATCCTGCTCCCTCTGCCCTTCCCCACTAATCCTTCTCCTGGCTCCCGCTTCCAGCGCGCAGAGCCGTAATCCTCCGAGCACCCCTCTGTGCTCTGCCGGTGTCTGCGCGGCGCTCTGGTCCCTCCAGCTGTTTATATCAGTAACTCACCCAGCGCCACGCAGCCCTGCACATGCTCCCTGCTCCCCGCGGGCCCTCGCCGGGGTCCCTGCGGCTCACCGGGCCGGGGTGCCAAGGTCCTGCACCGTGCAGGGGCTGGCGGGAGAGAAACGCTCCATGGCCTCCTGCGCCAACAGGCAGGATGGGAGCAGCTTCAGCACTGCACTGCCAAAATCCTCAGCCACGGTCGGTACCCTTGTGTTTCATAACGCTCCCCCTGTTTGGGGAAGCAGAGCCTCTCCTGTACGTCTGCTTCACGGAAGAGCTCTGCAGCCTTCCGCAGCTACAGACGTTTCCAGACCTACCCATACATTCTATCTGTCTATGTATTTGTCTAAACGCATGGATGGCTGCATAGGCAGATATCTAACTGGCAGCAGCAGCAGCGTGAAGACCTAATGCGATCAGCTGAACGGATGCTCCTCTGTTTGTTTCTCAGTGCCTCTTCCCACTAGGGGCAGATCCCTCTGGAGCCGCTCCTCTGGAGACCCAGACCCCTTCCCAACAGGTCCAGAGAGTCCCGGGAAAGCGAGTCCCTTGCAGCCTCCCGACACCAGCTCGGAGATTTCAGGCAGCAAATTGTTATTCTGGGCACAGGTGGATGGAAGTAAATTATTTATAAATGTGAGAGCTGAAAGGCAGTTTGCTCAGTGTCCTTAGGACTGCCTGCTCTGCTGTCTTCACTGCACGTAGGGACTCCTCTCTGCTACTGGTTCACACGGAGATCGATCAATTTACTATTATTCTTAAAGCATCTGCATTTAAATGGGAGTAGGCTGCACACTTGTAACTGTCTGTGGTTTTGAAGCACCCCATGGTCTTTGCATATTTAAATCAAACCTGTGGAATTTGTCCCTTGGAGCCAAAACTGGATGCGGTTACAGGGACCCTCGTTTAGTTCCTGTGCTGAGGAGTGCGGGTCAGTAATGTCAGACCAAACACCTGCCTGGCTGTGAGAAAGCGGCACTCGGGCATTTTCTTGGGTCTGAGGGGAAAGAGGGAATTGGGATGTCACGTGGCGACTGATCCTCTTTCACTTCTGTACGCTGCACAGTACTTAGCCCTGCGGGTTTCAGTGATGCTGCGTGCATGGATCTCTCTCCACACAGCACGAATGGGGTCTGAGCTGCCAACACGACGCTAACACTACTGAAGTTACACTTAGCTTTCCCATCTCTGCACAGTTTAGGAGAAGAGGGACCTGGCTGTTCGTCTGAGATCTCTGCACACGTGCTAGCTAATTTCAAAATACTCTAGTTGTGAAGCAGACCTGGATTAGAAACGCGCACAAAGGCGGGAGCTATAGAATACAGGGACGGGAGCCACAGACTAATCTCACTTGCTCACCATCTTGCAAAAATTAGTGCAGTGATGCTGGAAAGGCTCAATCTTTAGTTGGCACCACCACCAGGGGATGAATTTTACCACCTTTGTGTTTGCATTGCCTTAGTTACATGTGTGTTTCTTATCATAGACCTATGGAAGCAAACTGTGCTGTTCCTGGCTACTGGAGTTGTTCAGTTTACTTTTTCTTTTCCTTTTTGAAGGCTATTTTGTCTTGTTGTGTTTTGCCTTAAAAGAAAACAAATGCAGGAACTTTCTGTTTCTGGCTGTAAAACATGGGAAATAATTTGCAATCATGGCAGACCAAAAAGAAGGACTTTGCGTTTCTGCTCATTGCCTTCCAAGGGCCGGATCCTTGAGCTCCCCAGAATCCCCTTTGCAAACAGCTTTGGCCAGGCGGCGGCAGTCAGGGAGGCTCAGCTGGGCGGGCAGCAGAGCCCCCTCGCCTCGGCAGCAAGCCCGTGTGGGCACTGTGCAGCGGGGGTAGAGCCCAGGCTGCTGCCCCCGGCACCCAGCACCTGGCAGCGCCTCTTCAAATAGCGACCACGGCGCTCTGTGCCTGGCCCCTTCGCGAGCGGCATTTCCAGTCCTCTGCGTTCCCAAGGGGCGAGGGAGGCACCGGCACTGGGGGGACAGCTGAGACATGGCGTTCTCCCTCCAGCTCTGCCCCCGAGGTCCTGGTGACCATGGGCAAGCTGTGTGCCTTCCAGCACCGCTCTTTGCGGCCCTCGCTGCGACCGGCTGTGTGCCGCAGTGCTGTGAGCATGTACTCCGGGCCTCATGGTAGAATTTAAAAATATAAAACCACAATGACAATTGCAAATCCTTTTAGCCACAAGATATGCCTATCTTTGTCTATGAGAAAAAAAATTGTAGTTTCTGGCAGAAGATCCTGCTATGAACAAATTTGCAATAGTTGCAAATAGTTTTCATATACAGAAATCCAGGAAGGATTTCAAGCTGTTACAGCATTCACATAAATCTGACAATCCTTCAGACCCAGTAAGATGTGAAAATGAACAGCTAAAATGCTTTTGCTCTTAACAAATGTTTTCTTGGACCTAATGTATTGAAGGGCTGTAATTGTACAGTGATTTTGTGAGTTTAGATTAATGGAGAACCCTGAGACTTAGCAACGTAACGTTCAGATTTTAAAATACTGATGGCTGGAGATGTATTCTCACCCCGAGAAGTTGTGCATCTGTTAGATTGCAACCCATCCAACCTTTTTGTGTGCGTACAGCTTTAAGGCTGTGAAAGTCTGAAATTAATTTAATTTTACTGAAAACTAATTAAATGTTTAATGTAACGACATTTTTGAATGTTATGCTGGGTTGGGGCCTAAATCAATAGAATTACAGGAATCTGCCCAGGTGAAGCAGTGGCAGGAAATGAAGTTCAGCATTATCAGCGAGAAAAATGATGCTGAAAATGTACTAAACTCCCGATTTGCACTACCGCCTATCAGCAGCACGACACACGCACCCATGGTGTTGCATTGTTCCGCACTGTAGCCATGAAAGTGAACCTCCCCTCCCCAGCACCTGCACCAGCAAGGGCGCCCCTTCCCTGGTGCACCAGGTATGAGCTGAGGGCTGTGCCTGAACTCTGCCAGGAGCGACTGGGTGCCGGCAGGAGCCGAGGTTGCGCTGGAGCGCTTCCCCGAGCAGGCACACCGGTGGCATGGGCAGCGCGGGAATCTGAAGGTGCGTGCGGGCAGGAGCGGCCACTCGGGACCTTTGCTGCAAGAGTGAACACCAGCTCGGGTCCGCGTTGTCTGGAACGCTTCCGAAGGTGTTGGCGAGACCTGCTCGGCATTGCGAGTGTATCCCAGGGACGTGCTATCGCTTTGACGTACGATCTGCTTTCACGGAGTTGACGTGAAAACAATCACTATCGTTTGGGGGTCTTGCAGCTGCTCTGCCTTGATTTCTGAATTTGGGCAAAGCCCAGACAAACTGCCGGGTTTTGTAAAACATCAGCCTCACTGCACTGAGTGCTCTTTAATGCCAGTTTGTTTCCAGCATTTTGTGTATAAAATACCACGTGGGGTCTGGATTTGGAGCAGCCACGGGCAAGACCCCTGCTCCCATGAGGTGACCTGACCGAGCGGGTTACAGACTGCAAACAGCAGTTTCGTATCACTTTGTTCAAGACTCAAACCAGCATCATTCTGGGGGCACCAGCAAGGAAAATAAAGGAAGGGTAGGGTTGTATCCCAGGGGAGATGGCGACACTCCTCTCTCCTGAAATTACTGCAGCGGAGTATTTCGGGGTAGGGGTAGGCGGTGCTGTGTGTCCCCTGCTGATGCTGCATCGCACTGTACGTAGCAATCGCAGGAGTGTGCGGTGTGGGGGCACGGCTGCCCTGGCCCCTCGGAGCGGGCACGGGCGGCCGCAGCACCCACGGTGCTCTGCTCCGCTCAGGCAGAGTGCCCGGCGTGGCTAGGCTTCTAGACTTCTTCTGTACACAAAGTTTCATTGATTTAATGTAACTTAGTTAAAGTATGCAAAAGACAATTTTAAAGCTTGCTTTATTATTTCAGTTTAGCTTGTATAGCAAGACTAGAGAAGGAGTTGGTAAACCCCTTGGACAGGGTGATGTTAATAATCACGGGGAGCCTTGAAATCTGTTTTGTGAACATGGGAAATATAACATAGTTTCACTAAACAAAAGGCATTCATAAATTGAAGTAAGGTTGTCCACATAAGGTTTGCAAAGGCTTAATTAAGCCAGCTGAATTAAATGTATGTATACTTTTACAAGGCCACCAGATAAGATGCCGGAGTGAAGTGCTTTCCTTCACCAAACTCGGCACTGGTGAGACCTGCATCATGCTGAACAGTTATTTTTAAAAAAAAAAAAAAAAAGTTATTATTCTGTGATTAGTATATTAACAAATCGCTAGTTGTGCCATCTGGCAACTGACATTAATTTTGCTGTCTTCTTACCCAAGGGTAACAAATAGGGATTAAATCCATGGTAGCTTTGGGGAGGCCATTTTAGCAAGTATGCTTTGCATCTTGTACAAAATCTCTATATATCAAATCAGCAAGGTCTCCTCTACCTTTTGGTGTGCTGGTACTTCATTTTTTCTGTACGTTGCAATTATCTTTCATTCCACATTGCTCACGTCGGCTCTGTTTTGTTACTAACATGCTATGACATGGAAAAAATAATAATCAATAGAGTGTTCCAGCTGAGAAAACAGGAGGCCAAACTCTGCTTTTTCTGTGCCCTGATGTAAATCTGAAGTGACTCCCTTAAAGGTAGGGGGAACCACTCCAGACCTGCACCTCTGTAAACGGGAGCAGGACCCTGCCTGGTGAACCCAGGAACATGGAGCTGGATGATGCTGTTAAAAAAAAAAATAATCGGAAGGTTACATGTAATGAAACCTTCTGTGAAAATGCCGCATTTTTTGGTGAATGGAAAGGCAGCTGAGATAATCAACCTCTGTATGGAAACTGATGTGAAAACTGCAGTTGCTCATAGGAATCTGAAGTTGTTTTGCAAATGCTCACCAACAGCACTTTGTTTTTTCTAATACAAGAATATGCAGGATACCAGTTCACCAACATCGGGATTTCAGTTAAATCCTAGGAGGCAGTACTGTTCTCAGCATCTTATCCTTCGTGCACATCTAGCCAAATACTTTATATCATATGGCTTCAATAAAGAGTAAGAGAGTGCTTTCTAGGTCTGAGAATAGAGTCTGACCAGAGAAAATTAACTGCAGAAACGGTCTGAACCAGGAAAAGCATTTGAATTTTGTTGAGCAGCTGATGGGGGGGTGGGCTGGGGGCTGGCTGTTTCAGCTGTTACGCCAATAATGCGGTTATGCCAACTTCTACTCTCAAATACAGATGAAAAAGAGAAACGCGGCATTTTGTCTAAGACAGTTGCCATTAACTTGGGGGACCTGGGTTCAGTTCGTAGCTTTGCCACACACTCATCATGTGGCCTTAAGATACAGGGCCTAAAAGACTTGACAGGGAGACTTCTGGTGCCTTTTACAGATTTCAGAGAGAGTTGGAAGCCTAAATACCCTTCGGAGTCCTGGCCATAATCTCTTCACCCCCCCCATTTACTATCTGGTTAATAATACTATTTTTCTCCCATTCCCTGGGGGATTTTTCCATCCCTCACAAGGAGCAGAGGTTGATCTTGCAGTGTGCACTCTGCCTCAAAGCTGCAAGATGATCACCTCTGTTTAATCCAGCCTGACGGGAGGGGGTGATCGTTTTAATATTTTGTTCACAGTTGCAGTTTAAATGCCTTGAAGAGAAATATCTCATCTGTGTTTGACGTGCCGACAGTCTTGAGTATGGCAAAGTCATCACTCTAAAGGGTGAGCAGTGAAAAGCCTACCTGAAAAGCTTTAAGGTGATTGTGAATAATGGGCCTTCAGCATCCATCTGCATTAGCTCTCGTGCCACCACCTTCTGCTCCCTCAAATGGGACTCCTGAGGATACCTGCTGTTCGGAAGGAGAGGTTCAAAGTATGATGTGCTGTATGGGAAGCGGCATGAGTGGTGTTTATTATGAAGAATGATGTGTGAGATTGTTTCACATGTTTTCAGACTCAGACCTAGAGGACATTATTCTTGTTTTACTCATGCTATTTTGTCATATGTGTCATCGCATTGTCTACAGAGAAGTGGTACCTTGACAAGACCCATGTAAGTGCCTGTTGCAGTCCCTCTTAAATTAAAAGTGAAATCTAATTTCAAAGAGTAATCTTATGTTTTACATCGCAAAAGTAGTGTAAGAATGAGCAAAGAAAAGGAAAACTAGATAAAAAGCCGAGCAGGATGCAAACATGGAAAAATTGTATCTAATGACACTAAGAGAAAAAGGGGCAAAACTAGGAAAATAAAGCATGTATGCATTAGTGTCATGTTGTAAAATCAGTCATTTGATGGAATGAGTGGCAGCTGGAGGCATTCTGCATCTGAGTGAAATCATAAGCACTTTCTCTGCTTGACGGTTCTGCTTGGTTGTTGCACAAAATACAGTGCAGAAATTACAAAATGAGTGGCATTACTTTTAGAATCCTGTGGTGGGAGCAGTTCTTGTGCTAAATGACTCAAACTTTCAGTCACTTCAGAAAATAGGCTCAATTCCTCAGTTGAGCAAAGTGACAGTTTTTGCTAGCATGGTTTCAAGAAGAAACATCCAAAAAGACTGTGTGGTTTCATAAATAAATGTAATGCAGCAAATGGTTTTCTGGTCCTTTTTATTTAATAATCCTAAATACTCAGGGATTAGGCATTCCATGTAATGCCTACCTACAATTTTCAGTTATTTCATGAAATGACTGAGCAAACAGCTTTTTAGTGCAGTAGCTGACAATGTCATTCTTTTTCCGGAATGACTGGTTTCATAACATAAATGCCATATTATGTGTAACGTAGGGAAAACTATCAGGTCTAATACAATTATTGGCAAAACTCCCAATGATTTCAGAGCACCCAATATGTCAAATGCCATGCACAGAGCATTTGTTGAAGATTGTGCAGATCAGCGAAGAATCTTATGTTCCTGAGACATCTCTCAGAATTTGCTTCAGCCATGAAAAGAAAGGCAGATGCTAAAATGGCACTAATCTGTATAGCAATAGCATGTGATTTATAACAAGTGACGCTGTAGCATGGAGTGCTATGCTGTTGCATCTGATTCAGATAATGATGGAGTGTGGTTCAAAATGGTGGGAAGAGGTGCTGGAAGGTGCAGCACAAATCAGCCCATCTGGGTCTGCAGCCTCCAGCTCAGAGTTTCCTCTTTCCTACCATTGTTGCTGCAAGGGTGGGTTGTCGTTTTGGAAGCAGCTGATATCGCTTTGCACTTTTCGGGGGTCTGAAAGGACAGGTGCTGCTCCCAATAACGAGTGCTTGAAGAAACAACCCCTTAAAAGATAAATGAACAAGAAGGATAACATCGATGAGGGTCTCAAACACATTCCTAGTGTCTAAGTAGAGGTGAAATAACATTCAGAAATATAAGAGATGTAAGAAAGGAAAGCCCAGTTAATTTCAAAATTCAGGAGGTATTTGAAAGGTGAAGTAGACTTTCAGCATAAATAAGGACTGCTGTACCTATAGCTGTTCCTATTGCCCAACTTTCAGTTTATTGAAGACTGAAGTGTGCTGTGAAAAAGGAACAGGTAAATATGATGAGGTTTGGTCAGGATGTTGCTGGCCTAAATGTCATTAAGATTTTGTTTCTCACCTTTATCATAGCATCACATAAAATGGTGAGAGGAAGCTTCAAAATAACAAAAAGTGGCAGTGGTTCTCTGCACTGTGCATAATTAAGCTGTGCAGCTCCTTACGGCTTCAGTAATCGCCACCTAGCACAGAAACGTGGGACCGGTTTGGTTCAAGTGCAAATGGAAAAGTTTTGCGGAAAGCAGCTACTGCGTGCACGTTTTGGGAACAGGCTTGCATTGAAACAAGTGGGGTGTGGAGGGAGTTCTAGCAAACTGGTGGGAGAGGGGGTTCGTATAGCACTTGTGCTGGGGTTTTTTCCCATTTCAAACATTGCGAACTTGTTGATGTTCCCCTACTTAAGGCATACATTATGTTGTGTTATGGTTTTTGTCATGTTTCATTTACACTCTTATAAGTTCCACAGATATTTAAATATTTTTTGAAGAAGTGCCAAATACACAGATGGCAATTGCACATACTGCTGCACAAGAAAGTATTGGTGGTGTGGTTAGTGTCCCTGGGAAAAGAAATGCAACTGGTGGGACAAAAATTAGATGATGACATGGCTTTTCTGTACTGATGATGAGGATCAAGACAGCTAGGTGTTGTCAGTGTACAGGAGTGGATTCAAGGGAATCAGCTGCAGGCACTGAGCAGAGTCGACAGGCATGTGAACATGAGTTCTGGTGTAGAATTTATTGTTAGTTTTGCAGTAAAAATCAACGTCTTGCCGATCTCTTCTTGTCTTTGTGCTTGCAGTTTAATGCAAAAGCAACTAAATTCCGGGTATCATTTGACCTGACTGTTAAGAGATGTTGGTGATGCAAAGGGATTGTTTCTAAGTGGCTGCTAAAGGTAAATTTGCTAAAAGCACCACTCATAGATTCGGACCCAAAGAACATAGTAGCACTTCTGCTCAGTAATCTATTGAGCTTATTGCAATGTGTGTGCAGAAGCAGTTTTACATACCTGTAATCTCTGAGGTGATTTGATTATGATTTGGGGAGTAACAACCTTAGTCATAAGAAATAGTCTCTGGCATAGCATGACCAGAGGACACAGCTCTGATGCAAGTTACTGGGCATTTAATGATATGTGTTCTATAGGAAGATGGACTAAATGATCTTCATTGTTTTTGACCTTGAAATCTGTGTAACACTTCTGGTCACATCTCCTGTAGTCCTCTCTGCTCTGCCCATGTGTTTCTGTTGGCTCATGACATCTACCTTCCCTTGCCTCATTCGAAGTACTTTAACCTCCTGGGGTGGCCATGTGTCAGGGGAGCTGGGGGTGCAGACGAGCTGCAAACACCTCCCTGTTTGTTCTGTGGTGTCTCTCCACCAGGGCCAGCAGTGCTGGCCATGGCCAAGCCTGGCAGAACCCACCACTGCTCCACGGTGTGTGTCCGGGCCCCAGCCATGCCGCATCTCCGTGCTCAGCCTGCTGGTCCCGCTGTGGCCCAAGGAACGGAGCCAGGAAGCAATGGCAAAATGCAGAGCTTGGCTCTTTGGGCGTCCTGGTCTTGAGTGCGTAAACACTAAGGTTCGTGAAGGTACAAGGACTAGAAGAAAACAGTGTGTTTGCAATCACACCGCGTGAAGCAGAGTGCTTCCTGCTATTCAAGTGCCTTCAAATGTAACTCGACTGTATATTCCTTCCTGGTATTGTGTGTCTAACTGTGGGATCTCTTTGTGCTGAGCTCAAGGGAGATGGACAGTCCTAGGCCAAATCAGCTTACTATCTTTGTCCTTCCTATTTGAGTGCTTTTCAGCCTCAGAAAACAAATTTAGCTTAAAGTGCTGGTATTTTTCTGAGTGGTGCCTTTTGATGTTCTTGACTGGTATTATGCTTTAAATGCAGCTGTGTGTTGAAGAGAAGAAAGGCCAATGTACCTGCAGTTTCAGCAGCACCTTGCGTCACTGCTGTCTTGGTTAAGTATGCAACAGATCCTGCACCACACCAAGCTCTTGAGATGTTGCCTCCCCCTGTCCCACTCAGACCCAGAGCTGGATTTCATGGGGTGCTTTACTGGAGCTGCTCAACCAGACCATGTGAAGGAATAATGTCGCTGGTAAGACCTTATGTTGCGGTAATTACAAAGACACACCAGCTAAAGTCTTCAATCAAATAAGTCTGCTTTTGTTTTCTGCTTGAAGGCTTGGTCTTTTGACAAGTGTAAATAATGTCTTGTTCTTTATTTTTAGCGGACCATAATAATCCTGAGTAGATAGAAAGTCACCTGAGCCATAAACATTTGAATTTCTCCAATGTCTGCCCATTTCACAAAACAAGAGCACCAGTGCCTCTCAGAAACCTTCGTAGCCTCCCTTTCAGGTTCTGTAGAGAAAAGCGAGGTTCTTAGAGCATTCGATGGGGGATTAGTCCCATGCTGGCTCAATCATTCATTATCAGGAACTGACAGCAACAATTAGTGAGCCCTGAACACCCAGCACAACAAAGATCACACTGATTCAGAGTTTGAATAAGTCAGGTTACCATACAGTGCTCTTTGCAAGCTGGCCTTGCAGTTAACACTTACCACCTTTTCCCAGCTTTGAAAGGAGAAATGGTTGAGTGATGGCAATTAGTCTGCTGCCTTTGGTGCCCATGAATTAGGTTATTGTCTGGCAGCACTATCAAGTTGGCCAATTAGGTTTTCTGTGGCAAAAGCTGCCCCCTCCCTCCGGTTTTAAATGCATCACAAACAATGAACGTGGAAAACCATCAGAGGTGAAACCAAAGAGTCAGGGATCACAAAGGAAGGACAAGGGCAACATCACAGAGGAAGATGAATGATAGAGAAATAGTGAACTGGAGGTGCTAAGTTCATTTCTCTTGCAACACCGGAATGAGCAGGTGTTCAGCAATGCTCAAAGTGAGTTTCAAGACTTAAAAAACTGTTTGCACATTTGCCTGGTGGCATGCAAAGAATGTGAAATCTGTCTGTGTAAGAAAATAACAACAGTCCCGTTAGTGATAGTTAACAGAATGAAATAGTGGAGTACAGCAAAACCTTTCTTTTCTCAGTTATCCACAACACAATTTTCCTGTGTACTCAGAAAGTCTGTGCAAGTAGTCAGCATCGGTGACATGATGCCAAATTGTGTGGACACCTGGTTTATGTCACCAGTCCTAATGTTTTACTTGATGAACAGAGCACATGTAGACGGGCATTTTTGGTATTGATGTCCTCAGAAGTCTTTTAATCACTTTAATAATTTAATCACTGTTTTTCTGCTAATGCTTCAAGCCAAGACGTTTGAATGCAGAGGTTCGAACTCAGGGGGTTTGGGGATGCATGCTGCCAGGGAAATATTTGGGGCAGTGTGAGGTTGTGAAGTTTTGGGGCCAGTTCTCTTCATCAAATGTGTGGAAATAAATCCCCTCCGCTCTCTGTACAGCTTGGATATAAGCTTAGATTTTTGCCAGCTCAACTCATAGCATAAATTAAGCATGTTGTGCCTAATTCTCATTTAGAACAGTAATGGAGGTAACAAAACAGCTCATGGATTAGATAAGTGTAATGATACCCTTGTCTGGAGTTATGGGATGAAACGCCGTGGAGCTCTGGACCCAGCCAGCGTTGTGGGTTTTCAGCTGCTCACAGAACCAGCCTTGAAACATTAGGTCCCAGAAGGATTTCTTTTCTTCTTTCCATTGTTAGATCCCTGAGCCATACAAAATCCTGCAAAACTCTTCAGGATGTCCAATGCACGTGAGAACTGTTAACTTTAGAGTTTGGTTTGCTCTTTCCCTTAGTTTTAGTAATATACATCAAATTATGTTCATAGTTACACCCAGTTAAAACTAGAGCTCTTCTGCTGCAGTTACTGACTTTATTTCAGATTTTCCTCTCCTCCCTGTACATCCATCAGACACTGTCAAGTGGAATGCTTCAGCTGGTTTTCCATCCTCATTACTTCCAAAGCTCAGGTTTGCTCCTGGAGCAGGGGCTGGGCTGTGGCCGCTCGCCGCGGAGGACCCCCGGCTCCGCACACCGCAGGCTGTGCTGGCTCTCTGGACTGCCCGGCTGCACGAGCTCCCCTGGGCCGTTTCCAGTATTGGGGTGTATAGCTGCGGGGTTTGCCCCCCGCCCTTCCCTCCCCGAATTCAGAGGCACTGCTGGCAGCAGAGCAGGGGCTCAGCTGTTGCTTGGTAACTGCAGCTACATTTCAAAAATGTACCCTTTTACAGCCAGCTTCCCAAACTAATGGCTTTGAAAGGAACAGTTGTTCTTTCAGGATCATTTTCATTTTGTTCTTTCTTTAAAAAAAAAAAAAAAAAAAAGGCCTTTCAGCTCCAGCTTTGCTTTTCTTCTCTGCTCCCTTTCCTTGCATCTGGTCCCACAAAGGGGAGTAGTGTCACATGCCCGGGAGTGAAGCCCTTTCATCCTCCTCTCCTTAGGGTTTAGCCATTATCATTTCTGAATTTCAGTCTGAGCGGAAGGAAACTGCGAGCGTTTCTCATAAGGTCTGCGTTTGCCTTACCTCTACTCTTCACTGAGCACAGTTTTCTTCTTCTAAGAGTTATATATTTCACCCTCTTCAGGGAGGATGGTTTGGCATGGTAGGTAGGACCTGTTCCATTGAAACGTTCGATATCTCTTCTCGGCTCTCACCGTGGTTTGCTGGATGTCCCTCGTGGACAAGTCACTTTCTCCTTTGTGCCTTTCTTCACCGTCCGCAGGCTGGACTCGGCGATCTTGACGCAGAGCCCTGTGCTCTGCAGGCCGAACTCCAGGCAGCTCAGCCGTGGTGTTTCAATCACGGACGCGGGGTGAGGTTGTCAGGTCCTGCTGGGGCTATACCTGGAAGGCTTGCATCACTTGTAGACCACAGGCAAACAAAAAGCTGAACTGCCCTGAAACTAAACTGCTGCTGTTCACCTAATGGCAGCCTTCTGTTCCTCTTTAGCCTAACGGACAGCTGTCTCAGCCCTGCGGGACACGTCGGTGTCCGTCGCTGCATCGTTGACTGAGGTCAGCAGAATTACAGGTACATCTCCACAGGCATGATCAGTTGGCTTGGCTTTAATCTTCATGTTCCTGCCAGTGTAGCAGCTCGGTCATGGATGATTCAAGGGCTTTGGTCTAGTGGGAAGCTGAACAGCCATTGTATGTCACTCACATTGCAATTATTCCCAAAGATACAGTACAGAACTGTTGTTAGTAATTAATTTCTATCCAGTCTTAAGCTTTTGTAGGGTATCAATATCGGGACATCTTCCACATAATTACCTTTACAATGCTGCTAATAAATACCAGGAAGATGATCGTTCTATCCTGATCCCTTGATTAGCAACTTAGAAACTTTCGAAATTGTACACACAGGGGCACAATTTCTCACACCCGTTAAATTGCTAGGGATGGAGAAGTGGCTCTGCAAAATAATCAGAGTTCATTGGTGTAATGAAATATAAACCTTTCTCATCAGAGCAGTGAGAAGGTCTGCTTGGTATTTTGATGCCAAGGCAGGTTTTTCAGGTTTTAATGATAGTTCCACAAACTGTAATGTTCCTTGGCTGTCCAAATGGCACTCTTCCTACCTCTGAAAACATCAAAGGCTGTTGCTGTTGCTTTGAATTTCAGTCTAGCCTTTAGAACAGGATGTCACAGAGCAGCAGATGAGAAGGCCAGCCACATTACCAGCAAAAGAGAGTAGTAGTGAGGTACCTTTCTATGCTGCTAGCAGAATAACATCTAATTGTTTTGGCCAAGTTGAGAGACAAAGCAGGTTGTAAGCATTCTGATGACCTGCAAGTCGCTGCAGTACTCTCTGATGAAGGTGTTAGCCATGCAATCCTGTGGTAAAGGACACCAAGACAATTTTGTCTTGGTCCCTGTTGCTGTAGACTCTCAAACATCAGTGGGTGAGACCACGTAGGGATGAGTATGGGTCAGGTTCTTCATGCAGATCCAGTGCTGGGTGACTGGTGGTCTGAGGAGGCTGGTGGAAGAGCCCAAGGTCATTCCTGTGTACAGGACCATGCACCTTGCCAAGAAGTATAAGTAGCAGCAGTTCTAGTGTCAGTGCTGTGCATCTGAGAGGGCTCCTGAGCACAGATGCATGTCCCCTTTCCAGTGGTACCCAGATCACTGACTGACTAGCAGCGGCAGTGGTACGAAATGTTAGGTCATCCCTTGTGTTTTTAAGAACAGGACTATGTCTTGGGCTCAGAGGTCAGTTCCGCCAATCATGCTAAAGCCATTTAGTGCATCTGAAGAGCTGCGTTCAATTTGTTCCAACTTCATCTGTTTAAAAATTGAAATGACAGCGTCTTAACAACACTGGACATGGACTGTCTCTTTTTATTTCACCACTGCAGTTCCGTCACCTAGAAACACACACAGCTGCAAAAGAAGAAATGGCTAACAGTGCAGAGAACATGTGTCTGAGCCATATCCCAAATGTGTGATGTCGTAGCAAATGCAACAAACTGGGCACCAACATTAATTTGGTGTTGGAGCCAGGGATGCCTACCTTCATGAGTTCAGCCCACTGCTGGAACCGCAGATTAGTCTGGTCTCAGATGTCTTCATGCTTTCTGAATCCAAGCACCAAGGCAGGTCTTGAAGGATATCCATCATGGCTCAGGACTACCTGTGAGCCCTTTGAAGTGCCTGGAGCTGTCTTGGCTCTTTAGGGACCATTTCAGGGATGAGATGAGAGCGAGTGCATCATGCCCCATCTGTCCTGCAGGATGGTGGCCTCCCTTTTAGAAACGCTAGGCTCAATGCTCTGGTATTTGACTGAATTGTGGTGGATCAGGTTTCTGTAGCATTAGTGGGCAGCAGAGTTTATTTTCTGTTTATTGCCTTGTCTTTGCCCTATTCCCCTCTTAGGAGATACTCTGCTAATGTGTTTGCTTGTGAAATCTGCCTGAAACTCTCAAAGAAGGTGAAGTGGGATGAGGGAAAAGAGATTTTCTAGAATAAATTGTCGGAGAAGGAACATTTCTTTGGTAGTTTCCTNCTGTGATGAACAACAAATCTATAAAGAGTCTCCATGCATCAAAAAAATGTCAATACATAAAATGAGAACGCTGTTCCATAACACAATTAAAAACGGGTATAATTTGAGCAACGTCAATATTCTTTCGGAAGGTAGTGCTGCATTACAGAAGTAAGCACTACTCACACATTTATAAACATCTGTCAGAATTATTTCCTGAGGCAAGGGAAAGTGACATCCAGCACAATCTCTTCACTGAGTTTATCCTAATTTTCAGAGCTGTGCATGTAAAAAACCAAATGCTTACAGCAAATACCATCTCGTGCTGTAGTGCTTTGGTGGGAATTGGGCTGGAGGAAGGAGTACTCACTTGGTCTTCACCTGTGCCGGGAGCTGTGATTAGCACCAGGACCACATGCCAAACATAACTTTCTTCATCCACGTCTGGTTTTTTGTGTCCCACTTCAGCTCCCATTGAAGTCCCCAGGCCCCTTCTGCACCGGCCCTCAGTGGTTCTCCATCAGACCTAGCTGGGGTACGAGTCTTGAGGTAGAGGTGGTCTTTATATATGCCCCAAGCAGCACCACGCCCATTCCTGAGATCATTACTCTTGTTCATAATCATAATCATTGCCATCATTTAGGTACCCTCCCTTGACCTTGTATTACAGGATGGGACAAAAGAATTGAAGATCTCTGAACCGTTGGCAGCATTAGTGAGTCATATTTCCACACCAATTAACATCTCTTCCAGAGCAGGCATTCAGGGCATCTGCTCATATTCAACACCTCGTAGCTACCTTTTGTTCACATAAATATTAACCATGGTCAGTTGGTTGTGGAAAGAAAAATCTTAGTCTGTATTACTCATGGATTGCTGATGTCTTCAGTCAAGCAAGCCAAATATTCAGAGTGTCCCTGGAATGTTTAAGAAGGATAAGACAAGAAAATTGCCCATCTTATTTTTAGCCTAGTAATTAAAAACATCCAGAGAAACAGGCTGTTTACACAATGAGAGCATATGACACAGGAAGAGCCGTGGAAGAAATCTAGCCGGACAAGCTGGGCAGTATATGGGCACTGTGATAGCTGGGTACAGAAACTGAAAAGCTGTGGTGATGAACATGGTGTGAAAACAGAGCTGGCGGAAATCTCAAAGATAGGAGTCAGTGCTAATAAATATTGCATTAATAACAAAAAAGGATCAGTCACATCTCAAGCTGAATGTATGCTTACCTCCTCTTTTAACAGCAAGTTCAGAACCAAGTGTTCATTATTGGGTTTTGTTCTGCTTGTTTGATTTTAATTTCTGATTCTCTGTTATGGATGGTTGCAGCCATCTGAACCTTTGGATGCATTAATATTTTAGCAAGATGGGCAACAGGAGGCTGTGAAATGTCAGTCATCTTTGAAAAGCAAAAAGGATTTGGAAGTAGATGATGGGCAGGTGGTTGTCTTAATTCAGCATTTTAACAGCAGAGATAACACTGACTCCCTCCTCTGTCTCCTCCCCATCCCACACACACTCACACTGAAAGAAAAATAAAAGACATTTGCATTCATTGGCAAGCTGGTGATGTGCTCAAAAGGATCTTTATCCAGCCCGTAAACAGAGTCATGATTCCCTCCCCTCCACTTCCCCAAATTCTGGGTTGATGACTAGTTTCCCTTTGCTTCTCAGATGGATAACTCTTTTTAAAATATAAGCATCGATGTAATAAATCAGAGAAAGAAAAAAAAAAAGTGCACACATATCTCAAAGGACTTGCTCAAGGCAAGCAAAAATGAAGTCAAATGGCACGCTACTCAAAGCTGGCATTTTCAGAGAACTGGAGTCAGATCTTCCAAGTCCACACTTAGTGTCCTTTTAGGAACTATTCATTCATCAGAGTATTTCATATAATCTGACAGGAAATTATATTTACGACGCTTTTAGCTCCATTTGGGACATTTTTTTAATACTACTTCTGGAATGTAAATTATTTAAAAATCATCAATTTAGATCTTTACATGAAGAGATGAAAGCTTAACCAAAAAGCTTTCCTCTTCATGGCAGACTTAAATTCTGCGTGAGATCTATGCATTTTTGCTTAATTGAACACCTAAAGAAAAAAAGAGCTTGGCCTCATAACATTTTTAGTAGAAGTAAATGGTAGATTTATTTAGCCCCATTGACTTTTGAAATACAACCACTAATAGCATCTGTTTAAATATTGTCCGCCAGAATGGATAAAACGTTTTATCACTAGGCATTAAATTCACTAACGGAGCATTTTATATACCTCTCTGTCCCTTGTACAGCTTTTCTGGCGGCTCCAACCATGTATTCCCAAGTGATGAGTAAAGACAGGCTCCCCCACGGACAAGCAATTTGTGGTGCAGCCGCCCGGCTTCGGAGGGAGGCAGCCCCGAGACCCCCTCCCCTTGGGGAAGCCTGGGTGGCCAGAGGAGGGCTGGGGCTCCGGGCAGAGCCCAGGATCCCTCCTGCTCCACCTTGCCTGTCTGGAGGTGTGGAGGTGCCCATGTCCTCTGTCCCGGTGGGCGATACCTTGGCACTGGCTGCTGGCGGAGCAGATGCTCCGGGACATCAAGGGGGAGAGGCGCCTGATCCCTGTGTTAGCCAGCTGGGCACTCCCAACCGTACGTGCCCGTGAATCACGCTTTTAGCTGTGGCGCAGAGCAGTGCTTTGTGCTAGCTCCGTGTACGTTTCTTCTCCACAGCCAGCCTGGTCTGGATGCCAGCAGGGCTTGTCCTGTGGTGTAACCTTCTGGTCACAGAAACTGATATTCTTCCTTAGGTGATATTTTTGGTTGCATATGATTCTTTTGTCTTGGTAATTCTTTTAAAGAAATAATGGGAGCAGTGTTTAAGAAGTACTTGAACTTCTGGCAGATATACAGCAGACGTAAACAACCTCAAAGATCAAAGATAAATGTAACTGAAAGGACTCCAAAGAAAAGATGTCTGTATGGATTCCATTTTCCTCTCTGAACAGTTCCAACCCCAAACTAACCCTCACAAAGTGGGTATGGGATGGAACCACAAAACTGAACTGCTCCTAGAAAAGGGACTGCTCTAATTGCACAAGAGAATTGCAGTGAATGGTTTTGACATTCTTTTAAATCCAAAATACATCTGTCATGAATGAGAGTGTGAGAACTTGCTAAATATTCATGAATCTGGGTTTCCTTTTGTTCCAGTTATGCACGGGGAATATGGGATGTTTCCCCCCTACCAATTATAGGCTGTCTGATCCCTGTCGGTGCAAATCTGAGAGCAGAAGGACACATTTCACATCAAGGTGCTGTGTCTGATGCTAACCTTAAAATCAATATGTGAAAAGTTGGTGGTTGCAGGTGAGTGCCACTACAGATGCACTAGAGACACTGGGATTCCCCATCATAATTAGCATTGATTCCCCTTTCATTTGGGGGCTTTGTTGTCTGTGAACTCATTAAATTGTGACCTGCATGAAAGAATTGCATTTACGCTCTGGAAAAGTCAGTGTATTTGCTATAGGTTATTATACTCCTGAGGCTGGAGTTGTTTAAATGCATGTGATGAGAGGACTGTTTAGAAATATTTCAAGTAAGAACTATAAAAACAGGTTCCAAGGGTACTTTTTTACAGCCAGAATCTGTTCTCTTGCCTAAATGTGACATACTAAAAAGGCAGCTCTCTGTTTATAAAACCAGCGTGGAATCTCAATGCTTGCACTCATTGTTCCTGATGAATAGGGGGTGGCAACAGCACTGATGGAGCTTACGTGGAGGTTGATTTGGCTCAGTTATTGCTTTCTTTAGGAGGATTTGACTCTTTTTTTTGGTGCTGCATTGACTTCCAAGTGATGCTGGAAAACCCAGATCCAGCACAAGACACAATACATCCAGCAGGGCTCTGCAGAATCCCACAGGAGTCTCTGACTAAGTGCATCCAGTGAGTACTTCTCCTTGGCATAGGCTCTCCTCAGACTAAGCTCCTATAACCAGGTATTTGGGAAGTAGCACTGCTTGAATATGGCTTGATGTAAATATACGTCTTTGTCCAAAAGGAGTGAGAAAAAAGGGTAATCTTCCTCCAAGAATGGAGGTAAAAAAACTCCGTTCTTAGACAAGAATCAACACACAACAAACCAACAGATCTTTGGTTTCAGTGTACGTTTAGACTGATCTATGATACAAAAATATAGCATGCTCTCCGTAACATGAAAGTCCTGAGTCACAAGTTATATCTGGCAAAGTCTTTCATGCAACTAATATTCTCAGTTGGACCCCTATACGGCTGTGAGACTTATCCCTCAGCTGTTGATTACCTGCAAGGTTGAGATGACTTGAATTTAGTTTGGTTTGACATGTTTGAAGTATTTTGCAGGGCACCGAGACCAATGAGCTATTTGCTCTTCCTTGCCAGAATAAAATAATACTGGTGTACCAGCTAACAGGAATTCATAGTAAGTAACTTGTTGGAAGAGAAGAGAGCTGGAAAGAACTGTTCCGTTCGTGGTTGGCTGCCTTCACCTGTAAACAGCTCTCCTAACAAACTACAAAGGCTGCAATTTAGGACTAATCCTAAAAAATAATGCATTGTTTGGAGACCTGTTAGCTTGATTTTCCAAGGCAGAATTCCCCAAGGCATGGGGATACGAAACAATTTCCTAAGGCCATGTATATACCTGAAACCCTCTGTTTAGGATGACATGGATTTTAAGGGGTGATGAGATCTACTGGCTCTCTGCAAAGAAATAAATGTCTCCCATATGTGCTGCCCAAAAATTAGAAGCTCTTCCACGCTGTAGGAGACCAAGGGAAATATGTTTATTTTTAGACCACACTCTGCCTGGAAAGATACCCTCAAGTGTACGCTGTAAATAAATACACGAACCAAAACCACGCCTGAATACATCTAGAGATAGAATAGCACATATTGGCATTGTGACAAGAAATTTATGGTCCACCCTGAGTATTTTAAATGATGCAATGGACAGCGATAACCCTGAGAGTAGCTATGGTAACACACAAAAAAGTCCTTTGTAGACAAAAACATTTCTGCATTTTTATTGCCATCAGAGCACTAATTAAAAGAAGGGATCACAACAGAGAGGTCATGAGAATTTAACACAGTTTTCAGCTCTGGGTGAGGTTTGCTTCCACATTTGAAATGTGAAGGATTTGTGTGGTGGCTGTAGGACCAGTTCTGCGCGAGAGGTGGCAATGTGATGGAAAGCATCTCCCCTCTCTGCCTGTGGTGTGATGTGGGGCAGGTCACTTCACCTGTCTGCTCTGCGCTGTCAAAGCCTTCAAGTTTGCCTGCTGGTTATTCCCCTGGGACTCTGACCCTGACCAGGGCCACCTAGAGTGGTAGCAGAAATTTGCAGTTAATCATTTCTAGGGCATGGTTAGGGGGGCAGGCATGGGGGTATGTGTAGTCAAAGCACCTAATAGGTATTAGATTAAAAGACCATAACTATAATTTGCCCCAGGAAAAGAGACACGGAGATGTGGACAGGATGTCACCCACAGGCATCTCCTGGAGCCCCTGAGGCGGCGGGCTGGTACCACCACAGGTGGGAACCCCTGAGGATCAGCTCGCTGGTACCCGATGCCCTACCCCATTCACTGCAGGCAGCGTGGAGTCCCTGGAGCGAGGTTAGCCCTTGATGTAGGGGAACAACAGGTTTTTCCAAAACAAAACAGAACAAAACAAAAGGTGAGCCTGTTTACTTTGGGAGCCAAGTAACCCTTAGTGTTGTCAGGACTTGGAAAGGAGGTTGACCTGAGATTCTGAGGAGGTGAGGTATGGGGACACGTGTGGTGACCCCTGAGGCTGGGCCCGTATCGGTGGGCATCTCTCTGGAGCCACATCTGGTTGTGAGATTGATGTACTGAGCATAGTACTGCAGGCATTAACTAAAACTCTAAATAGTACAGTCCTGGATGGAACAAACATGCACGCATCCTTGTACTTTAAGACAAAATTATTTCAGAATTCAGGGGATTTTAAAACTCCCGGGATTTTGTTCCCTGTCTTTAAGGGACACAGGGCATAAAAAAAGAATTAAAATGGAGAAAAAGACAGAAATCACAACAGGATCATCTTAGAGCAACAAGATGGTGATTAGGCAGTTGAAAAGTCTCCCTCTGAAAATCAATATGATGTGAAAGTATAAACGACTTATGCAGAACCATTTCCTAATCCAAAATAAAAAGAAGCCCTTATTAAGAAATGAATCTTGTAGTCCTCGCATTTGTTAGGCTCCTGGGATATGACTGTCCTGTGTCTTCGTTACCCTCCTGAACATCTTTATGTATATTCTTAACTTTCTCAATAGATTCAGTTCCATTGGGACCATAATTACACTGTGCTGTATTATTCTACCCTATTCTCCTTTATATGTTTTTCGCCTCTCCTCACTTTTAACCCTGGTTATTATGTTATTCTAGGATTATTTTTTTTTCTTCAGAAGTCCTCCAATTTGTTTCAGTTGATGAATCAAGGACTCAAGCTTCCTTTTAAGCACTAATTGGGAATGTGCTTTGTCCTTAAAATGAAAAATGCACTGAACATCCTTGTGCTGCTGACTGGGCTGAGGATATTTACATGACTTATGGTTCTGTTCCTTTATGTAGCTGCAGCACAAGTTTTGACCCTGTTGTCAGGGAGAGAAAGCAACAGCTATTACACAGCCCAGTGCAATTTTAAATTAACCAAGTGAAGTTCAGTTTTTGTTTCAGTTATGGAGTTGGTTCGTTTGCTGATGCCAACAAACACCACCCTGTTCACTGACTGGGGTGGATCTTTGTTGGTTCACGCTAGCCATGTATCCTGTCCATCGTGAAGTTCTTGCAGTGGCCTGGTGCTTTCCTGCAGGATGATCTCACTCTGCCTCCAGCAAAGAGACAGCCTTTGTAGAAGCTAAAGTCATACAGTTTCCACAAATTATTGATATACAAGAACTGGACTGTTGTAGTTTTGAGCTCAAATACTTGATCACTAGTGCTTTTTGTGACTGCTGAGTCCACTAGAGATCACTGTGTGGCAGTTACCAGTGCTGTCTAGACACACAGTTGACTTTAAAGTACGGATCCTCTTTTCCCTGTGCCTCTGCTAAATATTCCATGTTTTAAATTAATTCTGAGTTGCAGAGCTGGTGCAGAGATTTACCTGGCAGATCTAGGATAGCTCCCCTTAGCACTGTACAGAGGGACACAATTTCTGTCTCACATGACAGGAATCAAATTGCATAGAAAATATAATGCTGCAGTAACTGCACCAGCATTGCAAAAGGTCTAAGAGAGGAAAGCGTTAATGTACCTGCATATGAAAAGTAAGACTATATCTGTGTCTGTGACCAGAGTTACCTTCCACCTGAACACCCGTTCTGGACTACACAGAGTTGTCAGCTGGCTTCACCTCCACCAGCAAGGCTGGGAAGCACGTAGCAGTGCAATAGGGACTGCTACATCTCAGGGTATTTGATCTCACCACGGATGTTTTCGTGCTATAGAGGAGGCACGTGTACCGTGCCTGTTCTCAAACACTGACATGGGTAAAGAGGACAGTATCTCTACAGCTCAATGGATGCAGCTGCAGAAGCAAAAAATGTGAGGAAGATCTAGAACTAGTGTGCAGAACTGGGCTTATGTATTAAAAACACCCAAAAACCTTATAGAGGTCAAAAATAGTAATAATGATTTGTCATAATAATACTGCAACTCTTAACGAGGAGCTGCCCTACAGATAGAGATTGTTGTAACACAGGTTGAGTCATTGCTGTGTTGCTGTGCAGACTGATTCATCATCCATGGCACTGACACAGAAACGTCATTGGCAGATGATGGATTTTGGTATGGATCAAGCACCTGTGACGGAATTATGTCATTATCACAGTATCACGCATTTTGATGATATTCACTTTCGCTGATACCTCAAACTCATGAGCTTAAATTTAGGTTAGGAGTATTGGAATGCAGTGGCAGCTGAGCAGAGCACAGATTTTTCAACTATGCGGACCACAGTAGGAAACTAAATAATTCAGCAGCATTTCTTTCCCTACAGTTTTTACACTCTAACAGCAATTAACTTAGGTTCTGCTGGGATTTCTCTGTTTACACAATGCTCATGAACTTTGATCTAGATAAATTTCAATCTTCTTCCGTAACAGTTTCTTCTTTAGCGCAGTTTGTTGGGTCAGCAAAGCACTGAGTGCAGAATGCGGATCCACCCTAAGGCCAGGTGCTGCAACTGCAGTTAAATTGGTCACCGAAGAGGAATAGTCATAAATGGGACACAGGCCAACGCTATCCTGCACTTGTTGCCATCTGACATTGATCTGAGCGCTTCTGTGAGCAATTTTAACTTGAGCAAGGTGTAACTGCAGGGTTGTAGTAACGGTGAGGGATGGGTTGTTACAGCTGTCATATGGAAAATTCACACTACAGTATAAACTACTTCACGCAAACAAATTGGGTTTGGTTAATGCCTGGGTCTTGGTGCAGCACCAGAGAACGCCCTCAAATGCGTTTCTGCTGGAGAAACAGACCTAATATTTAAAATAAACATAGAGGCAATGCAACAAAGTTGCCTGCATGAGGCCATGTATTTCAAATAGCTGGCAAAATTCTCAAACAATCCATAATGAGAGTGTTAATGGCTTTTATGTAAAGCTGAGCTTTCATCCAGGTGCAAAAATATGAATTAGATATGTTGCAGATCAAAGTTAGAATTAGAATATTTGGGATCAACTACAAAAAATCTTTTTCTTCTGTTTTCTAACCTAATCAGGAAACAATGAAACATAATCCAGTCTTCTTTGGTCAAACAGTTTCTTCAGCCTGAAACCCAACTCTGTCAAAACCAACCTAGTGATCTCAAAAACTGACTCGAGAACAGCATCTCTTCATCCTGATTCAGTTCCGTCTACCCACTGCATCCAGGGATATTTGGCTGTACCACTACTGATAGCATTTTTGCAGTCAAGATCAGAGATGTTAAAATCTCCTGGAATTAAACAATTTCCAATAGCATTTTTTTCCCTTTAATAGCATTGTGGCTCTTTCTGTCTCTCCCTCTGGCTTCCAGTACAACTCTTACCGACTACAGCAGACTCCCAGTATCAGTGCATTCACACATCTTTCAGCAAATTAGTCCCTAATAATTTTGATTCTGTTTCCTCTGTTGCTAATTTTCTTTATCTACAGATTGCAGAAAGCATTTTGCCAAACCAATGGCCTGGGTGCATGACCTGGATTCACTCCACTCTGTACTGGAAGCCCCCCAATACACTCCTCCTCCCTTTCCTCCCTGTCCCTTTACATCTGAGGATGACCCTGGCCAACAACCTTTTTGTCTTACTTGCAAGACTTGCTCAGCTGAAATGGGTGTGATTTCCATACAAAGCGTGGGTTGCCCTGGCTTGTCTCAGAGCTCAGCCTCTGCTCCACAAGTGCCAGGTTGCTCGAGAAGGACAGGCAACCACCGACAGTGTGGATAAACCCTCTTTTACTCACCGGGGCTACAAAATAAACATTATTGTTTTAGCGGTACAGAAGTTAAACAGCATTGGAGGTTTTTTTGTTTTGTTTTTGTTTGTGGTTTTTTTAGAGAAATTTCAAGCTGAACATCTTCACCTAAACTGGAGCTCTCAGAAACACTTGAATTAATTACACCTTGCTCATCAAGCTCTTCCTTTCAAATAGAAAATGATGAATGACTTCATTTCACTACGTGAGCTCCGAAGGCTGCCCGAGTTCAGCATCGGTGTAGCTGGCAGGAGTCTGAAGAGCTCTTGACAGACCTGGTACTGTCAGCTCTCTCCATGTGCTCTGAGAAAACATTATGCACTTTGGTGTTTTTTGTGGTTTTGCGGGACTTTTTCTACTTTGGATTCAAAACACAAATTTCACGTGGTATGGCAGTTTATTGTTCCCATTCTTAGGCCAGTATCCATCAGGGGGCCAATTAAAATAGTGCAGTGCTTGTTAATAATAATTCAAAGCAACTTTTCAGTTCAGTTTTCATCTTTTTAGAGATGCATGCTGGGACATACCCAGCGTGCTTCAAAGGACCAAGCGCCTTGCAGGGACCAGATGTAGCTCAGGTTCTCTACTCATTTAACCATGACTTATCAGGGCAGCTGAAGGGCAGTTTTACTGATTCTTGGTGGAAATATTGATAAGTTAAGGGGAAATTAGCACAAGGTTTATATATTGTTTATCTCCCACTTAACTCCTGGGTGCTGAAGTGGAATTTCAGGTAAAATGCTCTTTCGGTTCTTTGCAACTCTGATGGACAGTGTCTCTACATTAGTCATTATACTACATAATAAAGCCATGGCATGATTTACATACTTTAGTAAGTAAATGTACTCACATCCATCGGTCTCATAAACTAGTGAAGCTCCAGTGATTTCACTCCTACTGTTAATGAGTTGCTGGAATTAATTACAAATTTGGTTGATGATATTCACCTATATATAGCTCTATCTAAACCTCTCCCCTCCAGAAAGTAAGCATGTGCTTACATTACTTGTCCTCAAGAAAACTCTGACCTGTGTTTTAATTTAGAGTACTTGATTAAATCTTACTAATCTCAGCGGGGTCCTTTATTGAAAAGAGGTATTGTCTTTAGATATGCTTTAAGATGTATTCTTAGTTGCAGGTGTCTATGTATGGTGATACTTTTGAAGTGACTGTGTAAGATCAGAAATTGTGGAAATTTTGAAGGGGGACAAAATTTTTCTTTTAGGCCTACTAACACAGCTGGCAAATGCAGATGATTTTTGGGTGCTCCAGTCCCTCCTGACCCAGAGCAGGACCCTAGATGCACTTGATAAAGGTGCATTTTAGGCACTGTGAAAAGGCTTTGCTGTGGCTTCCCAGCTGATTGCATTTGTCTGCAGGGGCTGGGGCTCAAGCATCCTCTCCAAAGTTCCATTGCTGAGGCTTCTCCCAGCTCGTTGGTTGCCCAAGTGGGAGCACCTGGAGCCAGGTGAAGAGGGACTGGAGGTGGCCATGTCTAGCTCCTCTGTGGTGGGGTGACTGGTGGGAGTGTGGGGTATCGTGTGCAGAAGGCTCTGAGCAAACCCTGAGCAGCGGTAAAGCTCCTCCTCTGGGGCAGGGAAGCTTGTTTTGCGTTATTCCTTAATCTCCCAAGTGGTGATCCATTTTACTTGAGGGTGAAGCAGAGATGGAGATGAGCTACATCTTCCTGCTGATGCTTGGCATGGAAATTTCTTGTGGTCTTCTGGGGCAGGGTGTGGGGGCTGTATCCCTGCTCCTGGCTGATAGCACCAGGGCACCTTGCAGAAAACCATTGCATATTGTAAAACTTCTGTTTTATATCCTTCCTGTTGGTTGTTGTTCATGCACACACAATACCTCTGGCCTGGGGATGTGGGGAATTCCTTGGGGACCCCTCAAGATAATGGCATCCATCAAGCTGAAGTGTGATTTCCTCTTGATCTGATAACGCATCAACGTACAGGATCTTTCTGACTCAGTGCATTCTAATAAAGTAGTTGTATAGATCAGGTCCTACGGTTCAGTTAATGATCAAAGTAAGTATTTCCTCTGGCATTTTCTTTTCCTAATACTGAGATGAAATAAGTCCAGGATTATCATTGTTTGTTAGAATGAAGTCTGGTAACCAACAGAGTAGAAATAGTGTGCGTGTGGCTGGTAGAACATGGTGTTTTGTGCAACCTGATTTTTGTTGGTAGTTGGCTCACAAGTCAGTGAGGCGAAACATGATGCACAAGGGAGTGCAGGCTGGGCTCGGCTGTGCCTAACGTAGCAGCAGAGGAGGGGCAGGGAGGGGACAGACCCCCTTGTTCTCTGAAAGCTCAGCTCAGGACTTGGAGGTGGTCAGACCTTTGGGTAGTATCAGATGCTGTTTCCCAAAGGGACTTGGGGTGTGACAGTGAGCAGTGCTGGCTGGGGACAGCCAGCCCCTGGAGGGGGACCCTCTATATGTGTCCCCAGCCCTGGAGCAGGACCCTCGGGTCAGGGCCCCCGAGCCCTCCCGTGGTGCGTGGGCAGAGCTCCGGCGTCCTGCCACACAAGGTAACTGCGATTCCCACCCATGGGACGAGGGCAAGGAGGGCCAGCAGCGCCTGAGGGACAGTGACGTGCTGAAAAGGCAGAGCAGACCTACGCGTGCACGGAAGGAGAACTGGACACCAGGGGGGCCTTTACTGGTGAAGCTGGGGGTGCTGATGGGCTTCACCTGCCTGAGAAATCTGCTGCGAGGTGGAAATTTCACCTTCACGTGAGGTCTGGGATTCAGCCGAAGGCTGTGCCTTCGTTGTGCAGAGCCGTGCTTTCTGTGTTTTTGTGTAGGGATAATACTTGTACCAGAGGCGTTTTGCCGAGATGGCCACTCTTGCCTCGTGCTCGGGCAATAGGATGAAGATACACAATAATTGGGTTCTGTATTTATGAAACCTTGTGAGAAGAAAATCGAGCTGAATATGTACAGTACATTGAAGTGTAATAAAACCAACTTGAATGGGTACGTTATTGCAAAGCAGACTGTTTAAATGCATAACATTTGTGCGTTGCCTGACAGTACAGTCCTCTAAGGAAATACAAGAATCCTAGTCAAATATGACTTGCAAAAAATGTGAATGAATTCCACTACCCGTAGTCTGAAACCTGTAATGACTTGAAAAGCTTCCCTCTGTGCCTAAAAGCCTCATGGAAGCAGCAGGTCTGTCCTTGACCAGCGCTGTGTGGTTCACCCATGCTGCTGAGCAGGGTTTTGGAGCTGGGGGGCCGTGGGGGACAGCGGGCAGGGAGTGCTGCGAGGCAGGAGCCCTGCGACGGCAGGGAACTGCAGGTTTCCAAAACTAAAGATTATAACGCTTCTGGATGAAGTGTCACCTTTTTGCTCTCCTGAAAAAAATGTTCCTTCCTGTCACTACTAAAACTTTCTGTTGTCCCACAGAGCAGACAAGATCCACCTTGGGAACAGTCTGCTCAGCCTGTATCAGTTCCCATGATTTTCTTCCTCCCCAGGACCAAGAAATGCAGAAACACAACGATAATTGCAATGCTTCCAGCTTTTCTGGTCCCACAGAAGCAGCTCACTGTGAGAGAAGAGCCAGATAACTCCCAAGCACTAAATAGACTCTTGCTTAACGGCACACCGCACTTGGGATGCTGAGCGCTCCGAAACAGCGTGGGCCATGGTTACAAGGGATAGCCCTTGGGCACGCGCTTTGCTGTATGCCTATTTAAAAAATACTCCCATCTTCATATCTTGGACTAAAAATATTTCCTGCCTTTAGCATGGATTTGTGAATACTTCAGCTTTTCTTGAAACTATTTTTCAGGCAGTTTATATTTGTCAAAATATAAGTTTTGCTCATCTCTGTAGCCCAACCTCCCATCAATGATGTGATCCAGACCCTTTAGAGGCCTGTGTTCGTAAGGCTCATACTGCGTTTTCTCCATGAGCTTGTGTTTAGTTAACTCCATAAGGACATATCATAAGCTCTATCATTTTGGTATGATGATAATTTTCTTTAAAAAGTGGCTGTAACTGTGAATTTAGTCTACTTATTTTTGATGACAGCAATTTAATCATTATTATTGCTATTGTGCAGCTGCTCTCTGGAGGAGCTTAAACCATGTCAAAAAGGGAACCAACATAATGAGTCTGACAGAATTCAGAGGGAGCGATTAAACTTAGGATAATGAGTTCTACTGAATTTTTAATGTTATTGTAACAATTCACACCACTGCAGCCTGTTCATCTCTGGACTCAAAACTGAAATGTGCAGTTGGGAATTGGGCTGTGCATATATGTCCCTCTCCAAGTCTATTCCTCTTAAGAAAAAAAAGGAAAAAAACAAGACAAAAGGAACCCTACAAGTTTCCCCCTCTTCCCCCATTTTCTCAAATCTTCAGGCTGTGTTGCTGCTAGCCATCCTTCCCAAATTCAGTGTTTGCAGTGTCCAGCCCCAGGTGAGGTTATGGATATCTCTGTCCTGCTTCTTTCCCGTAGCTGCAGAGAAGGTCCCAGACCAGTTTTCAATTATATGGATTATACTGTCCTTGATATTTGGGGACTGAATGAGCAGCGGTAAATCAAACTTCATCAAATTGGCTATTTTCCACTGGTTCCTTAGAAATGCAAAGTGGGAATTGAAATGTGGTTAGCTGCAATGAGAGGAGGACAGTACTGTTTTGCTTGGGTTTTATTTTGCTCTGATGCATGCTGGGGTTTCTCACACTCCACTGCAGCTGCTGGAGCTTGCAGATTTGCAGGGAGAAGCTCTGATGCCGCAGTACTTACAACACGAAGTGCCATCCAAGTCTTGTTGCTTTTGCTGTGCTAGCTGTAGCCTGAAGATTACAGCCAGGGTAAGCTGTGCAGGAGTTGTCTTATGCGGCTGCAATGCAAAAATCGTTGGGAAGAGGGACTTTGTTCTGGAGGTCAATAGATATTAAAAGACATACTGATTTTTGTATGATGAAGAGCTGGAAATTAGAGATGTTTTGTGCTGTTTCTGGCTGGTGGTGTAAAAAAGAGAAAATGTTTGTCCAATGTGTGAACAAACACTTGAATTTGAGGCTGTTGTGTTCCACTCTGAGCTCTGCTGCATGCTTTACAACAGCTGCTGAAGCTGTGCACCCTTGCAGCTCTCTAACTCACCATAATAAAATCAGCTTCCCTCCAGTGCATGCACGTGGCAGTGGCTGTTTGCTGCCAGCCCCCAGCAGCCTGCTGCTGGAGCTGGGGCCCCTCTGGAGCAAGGCAAGCGAATGCCCACCCTCACACCCGGCCCCCCGCTGCATGCCACAGCCTCAGCGGGGCCGCAGGCATCTCTCGCTCTTCCAGATGCGCGGCAGGTCCTTTCTGCCCCTTTGGTACTGAATCTTTTTTCAGATATATTCTGGTTTCTACATCTTCTTAGCAGCCTCTGAACAAAACCTTTATCTGTTCCTAGTTGGGTTTGAATAAATTCCACCCATGTATGAGCTGAAGCAGCCTGTTCTTGCTTTCCTGAATCAGATGCCAACATACAGATTTTTAGCTTTGTGAGCTCCTATCTGTGAATTTTTAAAACTCAATGGTGACTTCAGAGACGGAGGAGCAATGCTGTGTGCGCTGATGCTGCAGTGGTAAGTGTGCGTGTACTTAGGCACAATGGAGAAACGTCAGAACAGGAGAGGTGCCTGGGGAGGTGGCTTACTTCCACTCGTAGGAATGCATTATTTTCTTGCCAGGGCTGTAAGCAGAGTTCAGAGCCCAGAAGTGCTGATAAAAGGCATCTTTCACTGGTGAAGCATCACTTCTAGACTTGTTTACCTATTCCTCTCGGCCTCTCTCTCCTGACAGGAACGGTAGCTCTGTTAGGTATTGAGAACAGTAATTCCCTTATCTTGGGTATTGAACAATGTGATATAATTAATAAAAGTAATGACAATTTATGCACTGAATATCAATTAGTGCTCAGCTTTCTAAGGGAATGGAGATTGGGAATGGAAAGAAGATTGGATAATACCACATAAAGAAATTATTTCTTTGATGTAAAAGACATTAAGAAAGCATTTCATCCATGACAGGATGAAAAATGAAGTAAGCTTTATGGAAACCATAAATATTTTCATCTGTCAGTGGTTCATTCTTTAATGGAGACATGAGGGAGCATAGTTCAACACAAACACCCCAGTGCTCATGGCCTTAAATGTCACCGCTTCACTCACAAGTTAACTCTGTTCTGGGGATGCAGTTGCTGTAACAGGATTTCTTCCATCTGAAAAGATACACTGGTGACAGAAAGCAGAAAGCACAAACCACCTCAAACTTATTACAATAAGACAGAATAAGCAGCCCCAAATTATGTTGTTACTCTGGTTTAATCAGCCCACCCTGCTGCTCCTGCCCGCACAGAACATCAATTACTAAACCCATCTGTGAAATGTGACATTTGAGTTGCATTGGCTGAGAATGAACAATGTATCTAATGGTTGCTTAATCTGTTGTGTATTTTTTTTATGGTGTGCTGAAATGCCAGGGTGAAATCTGAAATGCTTCGTTTATTAGCTCAGTATTAGGAAGAATAAGGATGCAATTAGAATTTGGAAAAATTAGTTTAAATATCCATTTCCTGATACAGAGATATTAAGGCTCCTCCTGTTTCACATTAAGCTCCAAACTGGAGGGCAGACTGGACAGCAGCCCTGTAATTGGTGCAAATGACACAGGACGTGCTTGGAAGCACCTCAGGAGTTTAACTTCAGCTAATCTGACTCATAAAGAGCTGCAGGAGAGTCACACATCCTCACGCTTTTACTGCAGGCTAAATTGCTTTTGTCCTTTCTTCTCCTTGTTTAGCCAAGTCTGTTTCCAGTTCAAATCTCACCAGCTTCTTGGTAAAATGGATGATCTTCACTGCTGCCTGTCCTGCCCCAACTCCTCTGTTCTTCTCCATCCCCTTTCTCAGTCTCTCACTTATCCCTCAAAACTGTTTCTGTTCATGCTCTGATGCCCTGGCATGCAGAAAGAGCTTGATGCCATTAGGAGAGGTGGCATCCTGCTAAAACTCGTGGTCATCCAAAGCATACCCTTCTCCCTACGCCAGGCTGGTTAAACCCATTTCTTTCTGGATGCTTGTATTAACTCTCCTGAAGGACCTGATTTCTGGAGATGCCATAACCTCTCGGAGTAAAGAACTGCACTGCTGGGCTCTTAATGTTTGAGCCAGCTTGGAAATGCATATTCCTGAGATAAACAGAAGTGTACAGGGGAGAAGTTCTTAAGCTGGTACTGCTAATTGTACATTGGTTATTTCCAAGTGCTGGGATGAAATGAAGCAAACCCTCCCAAATCCGACTGTACCTGTATTCCTGCCCCCCTGCAGAATCATGAAATGACCTTTAATGTGGAGTCAGGAGCCGTCAGTTTGCAGCAAAGTACCATCCTCTGTTAATATATCCATAGCATTTCCTTTGAAACACTGATGAATTGGCACAGCATTGTCTCGCTGATGAAATTCAGCAGCTAATTGGTCCCCAGATAAATGGCCTTCCCAATAAGGCAAAGCCTTTGTCCTAGATAGCACGCTTAGAAAAATATCTTTTCTTGAGAAACTGATTTTAAAAATATACTTACTTTCCATCATGCATCCCCCTGGTAAATGGAGCATGATGTTGTTTAAATGCTCTTTGAAAAGCATTCTTGAGATAAGATCATTAGTATATAAAAATGGTTTCTTAGCAGAGGCAGCTTTTGTTGGAAAACCTTCATTGGTAGTAGATTGGGAGTAATTAAGTGCAGCGTAATTTAATGACTCAAAACAACAAACAAGCTTTGGCATAGCTATTTATGAACACGCAGGTCTCCTGGGGAAACCTAATTTGAAATGAGTGCAAAACATGCACTGGTTTCAGGGGGTTGCCTCTTTGCCGTGACAGACAGACAGGAGGAGCACTTCTGAACTGCAGAGCTGCTTCAGTTCCGTGCCGAACCGGTTCTCTCCCCCAGAGCCGCAAACCCCACAGTGATGTGCTCGCACCCTTGAGGTGGTTTGATGGGTTCACTTGTCCCACGCGTAGCTGGTCTGATCCTGACTGTGCGGTTCCCGTTTGCCTCTCCTGGTCTGTAAGCTACTGGGGACAGTGACCTTCAGGTAGCTCTGGTTTTGCATATGGTTGTTGGTATTAGTTGTTAATCTGAGTTTCTGTTGTCACTAAAATTAATATATATACTCTCTGTGCACCTCCTAATCCTTTACGTGCTGCCAAAAGCAAGTGGTGGAGTTTCTAGTGGAAAAAACAAATGCAAATGAGAAACAGTCTTGACAAGGATTTATACAGAAAGTGAATCTCCACTGCGTGCCTTTTACTTCAGCAAGTGATGTACATAGTGTCCTGGAGGGCAGTCGGTCCTGTGGTGCTTTTTAGTACCTCTTAGAGACATATGAAGATCAGAAGTTAATTTTCATGCCTCTTCTATAGCCGCTTTATAATTAATTTCTCTGAACCAGTTTGTTTTTCTGCTGCCAAACACTTCAATGCTTATATGTAAATTATCAACATCTGAAGCCTTCTTTAGAAAAGGATACAGGGCAATCATCAGATAAAAGTCATTACATATTCAGAGCTATTCTGCTCCACTGATAATAAAACATTCTTAGGGGAAGGTGACCTTTTTACAATAGACTTATTAATGTCAGGACTTCAGAATTGTCTTTTCTCATTACAAGTCTTACCAAAAACATTAAAAAGAGTGAAGTTTATGATCTTAAAGATGTGTCAAAGCACAACCGTTAAAGACATTTTCACAGAATGTTATTTATATAACCCATTTTTGTGTTTTATGTGGCAAGTATTGTGAGTCTTAACAGAACTCTGTTCATGACTACTTTCTATTTCTGACCTTATTCTACAAATTCCAGATAAGGTTTCCAACACTCATGTTTATAGGCTTGGAAATCTTCCCAGCTGTCAATGTGGTGTGGTTAAGTTGGCTTCCAGATGAGATGGGCTCACCCCAAACTGCTACGCTCCTTTGAGGAGCAAGTGTTGGGGGACGATTTTTAGGTGAGGACATACAGAATTATTCTGCCAATGGAAAAAATGAAAATTCTATTGTATAATTTAGAACTAGGTTTTAAAAAAAAAAAAGCTGCTAGTACCAACTGTAAACACAGAAGAGGATGTTAACTTCCCTGGGGAAGGGTTAGACAGCTCTTTGAGAGGGATCCCATCAAAGCACCCATTACATTAAAAATACGCATGTGGGATGACAGTCCTAAAGAAGCATAAATTTGAGGGCACAAGCTAGTGAGAAGAACAGAAAGATGTAGACTACAAAGCTGCAATTTTAGTAAAATATTTTGAAAACTATCTAATACCAGTATGCCTCCAATGTAACAGGGGCCTGGCTGGGAAGTGTATGAGAAAGAAGGGCGGATGGCCACCTCGAGGTTTAATGGTATGCACTGCACAAGCACTAATGGCTTGCTTGTCAAAAGCGTACAAGCACTGGCTAATTAGGAACCTAGGAGTGAGGATGCTGCAGGTGCTGGGCATGGGGTGAGGAGTATTTTCCTAAGGGAATTCACTATTTCTAAATGTGACAGGGGATAGATATCCCAGCTGCTGACTGTGCTGAGCCCCTGTATACCCACCTGACTTCACCTGGAAGTGTTCTTCATGTTTAAACATAAGGCTGGGGTGGGTTCGGTTTAGTACAAGTTAAGTTTTGTGTCTGTCTCCTAGGAAGCAGGATCTCCATGCTGCTAAACCAGCATGGCAGCAGACACATCTGGTTGCAATCTGAGATGAAAGCCAGTCACTCTCAGCCCAAACAGAACACAGACACCTTTCGGTTGTCTTTTGACATTCAGTGGTACTGGGTATTTCATCTTTGTGTCTCTGAATACTGCCGTGCCGCCCCAAGTTTTGAAGGCACACTCTCTGTCTCTCATCTCTAGCAGTGATCTATCACACATACGTTGCAGGGGTCTTTTATAAGAACTACCATATATTCTTCATTGCTTTTACAGAGGAAGAACTGCAAGTTATCAAAAGGTCACTGCTGTGGTTAATGTTCAGGAAGGGTATTAATATTGAGTACGTGCCCAGCTACAGGCATTTCAGCTTTGAAATCAGATGCAACTCCACCATAGCTTCTTGCATGTCCTTAAGCAGAGGATGTGCTTGGATATACCCTGAATTGCTGTCTGTCTCGGGCAGAAGATGGATGATGTGTAGAGCCCTGCTGAGAGAGGAACAGGTGAAAACAGACAGATTTCCTTGTCTTTAATTTCAGATTTTGAACTCAGCAGTTCTGGCCAGGCACTGTCACTAGTGTTACTTGCCCGGCATGGGCCACTTCAGCCCGTTAGCCTGGGCTGAAGGTCTGCAATAACAGCAGGATATTTTCATTGCCTGATACATGCTGGGAGCTTGGGTCTCCAGAATTGGTCTCAGTGAAGCCCAGGAAGCTCCAAGAAACACTCAGTGGCAAAGAAAAGCTGATACAAAATGAGTTTGGTTGGTGGAGGGTTTTTTTATTATTTTTTAGTTAAATGAACTTGTTTGGAAACTGTTGTGAAAGTGGAGAAGATGATTTGAAACATTTTAACTGAAATGTGTGACAGGCTTTAGCGAAGGAAGAAAAAGGTGAAAAAAGAAAAAGCTGGGACTTAATTTCCTAAATTTATCTTTGAAAACATTCATAAGATTGAAAGGTGAGCCCATTTATCCAGTGAGTTAGAGTGATATATGCAAGTGACAACTTGATAGGTCTCTGTCGTCAAATATTCCTGTACGCGAGGAGAACATCAACTCCTTCAAATGTGAAAACATTTTTGTGCTGTTCTGAATTTGTGTACTGAGCAGGGGGTGGGTCTGTTGCAATGATAGCCCAGAATTTCCCTCTGCTTTTTCTGACTTCCATCCCACCCTAGCATGGCTGGTGATGCTCATCCTTGAGCTGCTGTGACAGCAGGAATTCAGCCCCGTACGCCTGCACTTTGGCACCTTTCCAAAATCAATATTTTAAAGAAACTGAAATTATTCCTCCTACTCATGGAATCATGATTCATGTGATGATAGCATCAATATTAATACAATAATCGAACTTTAATTTTAGTTGCTAAGTAACCTATCATCCCCACAGAGCAAACTGGACTCGAACCAGAACAACTGAAAATGGAGAAAACATCATGTGAAAAAGGGAATATTAAGGAGGGGAGGGGGAAACATCAGTCGAGTACCAGTTTCTGCAGAACCATCCTCTGCTCTGCTAAAAGCTGACATCTCCTTTTTCGAATGTTCCCTTTCTGTCTCTTCTCCAGTCCCAAGCTCTCTTGCCTGAGACCCAAGCCTCTCCTCCTCTGTGCCCGATGGGCAGCACTACTGCAGAGGGCTTGTAGGCAAGATTTATAGCAGAGCTGTTTGTTTCTTTGTGGCTATTTAAATCTCCTGCCACTTGCTATTCAAAAGGTAATCATCGTAAAGAAAAACGAAGTAAATGTAACCCGTGGAGTTCATTCTGCTGTATGGGTGACATCTGTAAGGTTTTTCTGCTTGAAATGTGGCTTGGTAAGAGTCTGAGTCTCAAAAGGTCAAACAGATTTCTCAGTTGAGGCAGTTTTCATGTCAGAAATGTTCAGCTACTACCACGCTCGTGTCGCCTCTCGTGAGCACTGTGGTTTAAGCGCTCACAGCCGCTGATGCTCCCAGCGAAGGGGGAGCCTTGTGTTTTTGCTAACTCTGGGTATTGGGCCGTGGTCTTCAGTGGCTGTAGGCGTCATTGTTCAAGCAGCGGGTGCTGCTTGGTTGGGTCCGGCGTGGTGCTCGGCACCCGGTGCGGTGGGATCTGAGCTGTCCCTGCTCCCCGGCCGATGCTTGGGGCTGCTCCTCAACCACAGCGCTTGCCATCTCATCACCGGCAGCAAGGGCCATGTTCTGTTCTGTTAAAATTCTGTTGAAATAAAGAATCAAGAAGAAATAGTTAAATAAAAAAAAATCTGATTTTCTTTCTTGTTGGTTTTTTTTTCTGAACACTTTTGAAGACAACTGAATCAGTGTTTTTCTTCTGGCAAACTATTTTGTCAGAGAAATCCCAGAGCGCTCCATTTCTGTTATTTGAAGGTTATCTAATGAATTTCAGTATGGCCAGTTTAGAAAGATGTGTCTTGATGTGCAGAGGGCTGGGATTAACAGAAGAGGGGAAAGTTACTTATACCTCTTTAACTAAAAAAGTAAGTGCATTTAAAAGAGGGAAGGCCATGCAAAGTATTTCCACTGTACTGTTTTTTTCATTAAGCATTATCTTGAGAAGCCTGAAGAAGTCTGTTTATCTAGGAAATTAGATTCTGTTTTGGAAGATGATGCAAGTAGAGGTTGGGAAAGGGTATCAGAGCCAGCTGGTGCAGAATAAAAAAAGAGGTCATTCATTATAATTTTTCTTCATAGTTGCCAACAAAACAGAGGAAGGAACACATCCTCTGGGATTTCCCAGCTGGCAATAACATCCTTACAGGCTGACTTCCAAACACACCAGCAAATGGCGGGGGGGGGCGGGGGGGGAGTGGAAATCACTAGACACCTACATCTTCGTGGATTATATCAGCATATTGGCTGGCACCCTGGTTGCTTTAATCTGAAGAGTTGCATGATGATGTGAAGTAGAAAAAAATAAGATCCCCAACTCTAGGGACATACCCAAATTGCTCTTATTTTGTTTTTCAGGGTTCATCAGTGTTTCTCTGCCTTTTCTGTCTCTGCCTTGCTGTGTTTTCCTCCTCCTAAAAACCAGTTCTGCCCCATGTGATCCCTGTGCAGAGCACGGCGATGGCCATGGAGAGAAGCCTGGCAGGTCTTGTCACGGTCAGCAGGATGTTTTTTCATTTTCCAGACATCAGCTACCTCATTTTCCACTGACTGTAATTTCCTTCTTGTCTCTTTAATTAGCTCACCTAATGCATTGGCTGCAAACAGCGACCCAGTCTGCTCTTTCTTCTTTTCACATATCGATACATCATCCACTGTGACTGCTAATTTATGCAGACCCAGCTGTCCTGCTCCCTTGTCTTTCTGCTCACTTGCTTGTTTGTCCACCTGAGGTTTGGTACTGCAGAATGGGAAGCCTTCTGACAACAGGGTTACCTTCCCGTGCTCACCACAAAGTACCCATGTTGAGCTGAACCTATGCCCTGTACGAGTCCATTTCTGGATCAAAAGATGCCTAAGGGCAAGAACTGTCTCTGTGGCATGCATTTGTACAAAAGGCAGTTCAGGCAAGTCTCCGTCACTCTTCTGAGCCTTCTGGTGCTCCTGCAGAGTTGCTATTAAATGATCATAAATTAGTCATTTCTTGGGAACTTTGACCTTGCCTGGATGCAGAGATCAGCAGGTGCTTGGCAATTTTCACTCAGATTTATTGCCACTGCAAACAGATGAAATCCATGTTGAACTCTCCTCTCTCTCTTGTGCCATCATGTAGTTGATTAGCTTTATGGGCAGCTATCAGTTTAAGGTGGACTGGTTTGTGCTAATCATCACCAGATCTCATATGATTTTTTTCTGTGTTGTTAGCCTGTTCACACCACACAGTCACAGCATAGACATTGGTGGAGGTGCTCTGTGGTGCCTCCTAAGCCAGAAAGGAGGTGCCCCAGCATGTGCAAATCTACCATCAAGTGAGAACCCAGAGGCCTTATTCCCATGGACTGTTCTCAGGGATGTTCTCCCTCTGAGCAATCCTCATAGGCTCTGCTTAATTACCTCTTAGCTCCCGAGGGGTTTCCCTTTTCTGCTCTGATTTAGTGTCTCCATGGCTCTGCCACAACTGGAGCTCACAGGTCTCATTTGCTGGGTCTAATCTATATTTTTCCTTAAACACATGATATGTGTTTTATCACTGCAGGCACAATGTCATGAGTAGTCACTCCAAGCCCACTGTCACCCTCAGGTGGTTAGTTGCTGTGGCTCCTGATCTCAGCTGAGTGCTCATACTTAATTGCAAATCCTAATCCTGTTTATAAGATCTGGTCCAAAGAAGTGAGAAAAGCTTGCAGAAATGTATTTGATTTTTTTTTTTAAATTTTCATTTTAATGTCTTAAAATTCTGAAATTCAAATTAAAGCAGGAAGGGGGATTAAATCCACTTACTCTGGCAAGTATCTTTTTTTTTTTTTTTTTCCCCCTCTCATTTCACTCCATTTGGAAGGTTTTCTTTCAAGGCATAGTCCAGGAGCACTGAAGTCAATGAAAATTTTGCTATTGACTTCAGGTGCAGCAAGATGCTACCGTTGAGGCAAATTTGGGTTACACAAGGCTGGACTAGAGAACAGGGCTGCTGCAGCGTGCACGTCCTGCTCAATAGCTGAGGGAGGAATGGACTCACCGGACGTGGAGGGGTTTGGAAGAGCCTGTGCGTTGTGCAGCTTTTTAGGCAGATGGACGGATCCTTCTCCATGTCAAAGAGGAGTAACTGCTGAAATCGGTGGTGCTGAAGCAGACACCAACCTGCCACTCCTGCTTCATTGCTGGTGCTGAGCAGGAGAGTATCTGGTATCATCTGAAATGAAAAGCTCACCATCCTGCCAGGTGAGCAGTGTAACTTGCTGAGCTTAATGTGATTGTTGTTAATCCTCTGATCACTGTGTTTGTCTTGCAATGATAAATGATGCTATAGTGAGCTGCAGCGCTCGGTCTGCGGTGAGCCCAGCTAAGCGGTGGCAAGTTTCCTTAAGCCACAGTGCACTGCTTTAAGAAACAGCCTGGTGTTGCCCCCCCAGGATGGGGGGAGCACTTAACCCCTTGGGACTCCCAGGCCCCTCTTCCAAAGAAAACAGCTGCATGCAGTGCAGGTGTGCTTCCACACGCCCTGCAGCCCTTGAGCCCTGCCGAGAACTGGCTCTGCAGGGTTTCACTTGCTAGGGTTGCTTTATCTTGAAATAAAGCCTTGGTGAATAAGCTTGATGAAATGGTGCTTGATAAAGAGTAACAATAATGGGTATATTTGACTTTTGCTTTCTGCTGCTAAGTGTAGCTAAGGGCAAGCTGAGAAGTCTCTGTTTGCTCAGACATAACAGCACCAATGTGCTCCAGTCAACTCTGCTCCTGTTCAGGATGCTGCCCCAGCTGAATCGCGTGCTGCTGAACCACACTGGGCGTGCAGACACAGAGCCTTCAGCAAAGTCACCTCCACGGTCTGAGTCCAGGTAATTTGCAACGTGGGAAAACTTGACATTTTAGATTCTGCCACTTCAGAAAATGTGTGTGGCTGGATGCTGGGGTGGAACGGTGCGGCCCCGACGCTGGGGTTTCAGTGGAGCCATCTGCCCTTGCAGGACTTGCGTCTCACTAGGAAAGAAAACTGGCCACCTTCTGGGTTTTGCAGCAGAAAAGCAATGCTGTGCTTTTTACTGCTGAGTGTTTCTTAGTGCATGGACAAAATTCTCACTAGATAAACCATTAGCCTGGGATTTCAAAGGAGTTAGATACCGGCTCCCCTTGTTCTGCTTTTTCAAAGGTGAAAAGAGAAATTAATCACAAATGCACAAAAGGAGGGAGTGCTACAGCAAGTAGAAGCTTTGAACGTGATGCTTAGCGGAGCTAAATGAGCTGTTGCCTTCAAAAACTGAGCTGAGAGTCAGGGGAGATGATAAACTCATGCTTGGACAGTGAGAAAGGTAAGTCTCTGTTAACCCTTTCTTCCAGCCTTCACTGGTCTGCACGGGTGAGGGGTTTCTTCCTCCCCAGCGCTGGCAAAGCTGTCCCAAATCAGACCTTGAGAGTCTATGGGAGTTGAGGAGGCCTGTACAAACATGACGTGACAGAGACATCACTAACCTTTACTAGAAAGTAGACTTTTTTTCTTCCCTCTGCATCTTCTGGCTTTCCTGAGAGCGTTGTCGACACAACAGTTCTCCAAAAGGCTCTTCCATTTCACTGATGTAGGATATATGAGGTCCACTGTACAGTCTTTGTTAGCTGGAGTTATCTTTATCTTGCGGGAGAACACCATTGCCTGGGCATCTGCATCAGTATTGCATCTCTCAGTGTGGCATCTGTACTTAAAACTGATCCATCTAGTTTGTCTGCCATAGGAAGTAATTTTAATTGTAACTATATAATGTGGTTCTACAATCCACCACATTTTTTAAAGGTGTCTGCATGGTTTTCATCCCACAACAGCCCAAAGTACTGCCAAATACTACCAAAAACCACCAAAAAAACCCCACAAAAGCAAAAACAAAAAAAACCCCCAAAACAAGAAAAAAAAAAAAAAAAAAACAACCAAAAAACCCACCCAACCCACAGCCTGCAGCCAGGTAATTGTGTGAGACTTCTGGCTGGCAGAACATGCTACATGCTGCAATGGGTGTTGTTGCTCAGGTCCTTCTCCCCGAAGAGCTCGGGATCGTGCGATGGACTTGTTCAGCCCCTCAGCTCCGTACCTCAGGATCCACACCAGTGAGCCTCCTCAAAAACCAGGCATCTGGCCTCAGCAGTGAGAGCTCTGGAGGGGTCCCCGAGCTCTTGGGCATGCTGCAGCACTCTCGCCCTTGTGAGCACGAAGAGCGTGGCACTGCTGCGAGAGCTGCGCAAGTGGTTTTTGGCACAAGCTCTTTGTGCCGCAAAACAAAGCCACTGGAGCTGTAGGAGGGAGCTAGGTCAAAAGGCAGAAATCACTGTTAAGCACACAAATTTTGCTGACTTTCGGGGGGCGTCAGGTCCTCCAGTGCCTCCTGTGCTTTCAAAAAAATAAGAAACCCTGGTTAAAGCGATCACAACACACTAAGCCCGGACTCTCTAATTGTAGGGAGCCTTGACATCGCCTTCTGAATATGTTGAGGGTAAATTATCCATGGCAAATTACTTTGATCACTGCCTCTGTTGTTTGGCCTTAATCCTAACTTGATACCTTAGCCTAGATGATAAAACTCTCCCATTGCAAACAAATCGTACTTTTTCTTTTCCTCCCCTCTGAAGCTTTCAGTCATTCTTGCCAATATGATTTCTCGGAGGTGGGCTTCTGCTTCTTTCCTTCTTCCAAACTATGTATTTTTCATGGTTCTGATTTTTCTACAGCTGTTTATTTTTCCTTTCACGGAAAGTAGAAATTAGACCTAAATAATCTGCTTGATTTTTATCTGAGGCAGCTGTGCTAGAACAGAACCCATCGTTCAGATCTGTTACCTTTTACACAACAGAGATAAATTAATTACAGGGCTTTCCCCTGACATCCAGACTCTTGCCTGCAAATGTTCACATGAAAGATGAATGACAATGAGATTCTCATTACAGCTTGATGAATTAGTCTTTTCACTTCAGTTACAGCAAAGTCTACTTCATGGTCAACAGTCATGTTTAGGCCCAGCCATTTTTTCTTCTCTCTTTGAATTCAAATCAAACATCTACTGTCAAACTACTTCTCTTGGTGCAATCCATTATTTTGCACTGCCCATTAGAATTTTTCGCTTTTCCAGGGAATTTGCCACACTGGTTTGCCAGGAAAAATGTTACTCAGCAACAGCATCTTCCTCATTTTCTTTAGTACAGCATGTTGCAAGCGTAAGGGCGCCTTGAGAAGTGGAAGCTATCTGTAAAACAAAGGACGGACCAGAAGACCATTGCTTCTGCAATCCTGGGCATAATCCTCTCAATCAAGGTAAGCCAAGGTGCTTCCCCATAAACTTTGGTGTCTCAGTAGACAAAGCAGGTGAGATGGGGTGGGAGGGGAGGTGGCACCGTGTCCCCACGGTCAGCACCGGCCACCAAGGCCCGGGGGAGTATCCCTGTTGCAGTCGGTGCTCTTGGGTGGTCAGCCTCGTCCCGTGTCTGCTCGCTCCACCTTGGTAGTGTTGGGAGTTTGGAAAGCTTGCAAGGGAGACGGAGCCATGGGATTTTTCAGCTCTACCAAGGTGAAGACAGACATTCTGAAATCCTGCTCATTTTAATGCAGCGCATCTCTCTCGTCTTCCCAAACTGTATTTGGGGAAAACCCTTCACCAGCTTCAGGATCTGATGTCTCTGCTGTGCTTCCTGCCTTTGTTCCTGCACAGTAATGTTTTCATTGTATTGCTATCTTTGGGGTTTTTTGTTTTGTTTTTTTTTTTTTTTTTTTTTTTTTTTTTTTTTTTGTTTTTTTTTTTTTTTTTTTTTTTTTTTTTTTAAGTAGGAGAAGCTTAAAATAACATAAATATTTTATTTGGCTGGAGTGGATGTTGTCATACAAAAGCTAGAAGGGAAGGAAAACCAATTATCCTCCACTAAAGCGAAGTGGGGTAACAAGTGTTGCTAACAGTCCTTCAGGTTTTCCTGACAGAGAAGAGGGGACACAGCTTCTGCACGTGTCCTAGTCCAGCCAGGCTGCAGGAGGAAAATGCAATTCCTGTCTTTCTCTTTGAGGCTCTTGGGCCTGTGATTTAGTCGTGATATGTGGCATATCATGAAGCTTTCATCTTCAGGTGAAGGTGGAGTAAAGCAGTGGGATTTCCAGGGTAGGAAGGCTGTGTGTGCTGGCATTTACCTGTCTGCAGCCTGGTCCTGGAGAGGGCTTACGGCTGAGGGTTTCTTGGTGTAATGGTTTGCTTCTGTAAAAACAACTGAGCACAAAGGTCTGTAGTGTGAAAATGAGCATGCCTAAAACTGTTCACCTCACCAAATGCAGACTTCACCTATACAGAGATATTACAGCAGCGCAAATACTTAAATAATGTCTCTGAGAGCCCGTTGCATGTGTTCACAGATTTTTTTGGGGGAGGTGGGTGGCGGTGGTTACACCACTCCCTCAGGCATCCAACCCTGGCTGCCGTCTCCATCAAGGCACTGTGGCGACAGGTTGCTTGGTCTTATCCAGGGAATCAAGGCAATTTGTAGGAGCATTGGGAAGGAGTGCCTACAGCCGCACAGGGATCTGAGGAACCCGTGGCTACTATAAGGAAAAAAGCACAGTAAGGGAACGGTTATTTTACACACCCTCTTTGCAGTACTCTCAGTTAATGATCAGGAAATGAACTTAGAAATGTCTATCAGTTCTTTCTTACAAACTAGGCATATACACACAATAATCTTGTTGAAGTATAATACACAGTCTAGTTAACACTGAAATATAAAAGGGGCAGGAGGGAAATGTGCAGAGGTTTTGACTAGGAGTTGCGCACACATTTATTCATTTCCAGTTTGTAAGAGGGTGGAACAACTGAAGATACAGCCCCCCGTGTCCCCCACACCTGCCTGCAGGAGAGAGCAGCCCCGAGCGGGCTGCGGCGCAGGAGCGCCTTGTTCTCAAGGGCACAAGTGCCATTTTGCCGACCCATTCTGCTGAGAGAGGCCAAATGGTTTTCCTGGGTAATTTGAAAAGCTATTGTCTACTCAAAACCAAAGTCAAAATAACCATCCCTGCCAGGTGCTATTTTACAAAGAAAGAACATTGTGTTTCTTGCTCATAGTTCTTGGCAGTTTATCATGTTCATTTGCTTGTATCTTTAAGTGTCAACATCTTGATGAATTTTATTGCACCTGCCTGTGGTCAGAATATTACTAATGGTAGCTCTGATTGGTGTTCAGGGACAGGAATAAGTCAGTTATAATGACCATAAGTGAAAACATCAAAATATTGGTAGAAAAATAGTAGCCATAGTATCAAGCTGTCATTATTTATGTGGCAATATTTACTTGTACATCTTTTCTATGTCTTCTAATGCTTCCCAGGCCACACTTACTTTGCTGGCTCCTCTTGGTTTTAAGAGGTTTGGGTGCTTTTGGAAGCATTATCAGAACAAGATGCCAAGGCAGAGTGATGCCGATGGTCACTGAGTGACTTCTGCATCAGGAGGCGGTGCCTGTTCTGACTGTGTCATTCCCTCCCCTGGGGTAGGAGGAGAGGTGAGTGTCAATAAACCTCACCAATATGTTCACACATCTTTGGGGACAAAAGGTTTTCTGGAGTTTTCCGAGCCCCCTTGTCTGTCTGCTCAACAACTCCTTTTTGCTGAGGGCAAGACAAACATCTGAAATTACTTTTCTATGTAACCATTGTGTGAAGACGAGTGTGCAGAGGTGTCAGAAATAGGGGAACTGGAGGGAAAAGTTGCAAACCCTTCAGCAAGTCTGGGGCCCAGCTATAGTTTTGAGGGAAAAGACGCTATGATTTCATTACTTGTTCATCATCTCTGGAGAGCCTCATCAGCACAACTGGACTTGGTTCATTTTTAGCAGTGGTGATGGTCTGGACAAGGACTCCCGTGTTTCACCACTGGGCTGGACCCCGTGCAGTGATGACTCCCCGGGTCATGCTCCAAAGAGGTGTAGGCACCTCCTGGCCTGCAGCGGTGTGTCTGTCTGTCAGCCCCACCTCCCCTAACAACGTGATCACTGCTCAATGGGCCATGGCACTGCTGGGTCTGCTCTGGTGTCTAAGACAACCCAGCATCTGTCCATACAGCAGAACAGAGCTGCTGAGGAGCGGGTGGTTATATCCCGCCGTGGGGCAGTCACAGCCCCGTGGCCTCATGAAATCACCTCCCACGGCACCTGCCACCTTCTGGCCTGCTGGCAATTTTTAAAGTCTCGGTAGGGAATATTGATGAGGGGAAAACATGTTCAATCCTTTGCAAGATGCGGGAAACAATTCTCCTCACATACAATGACTGCAAGAGGCACGAAGTCTCCATGTGCACCGTTGGAGGTTTTAACCTGCAGCCCCTTTGCTGCAGCTGTTTGTGGAATTCACGTACCTCATTGCTGCCGCTGCTCACAATGATGTCTCTGTCCATGTAATCATTATATTAAAGCAAGGCCAAAATGGTGATTGGCATAAGTGATTCACATGGAAGACAGCTAATGCTATCTATCAACCGAGGAGGAAATTGCTTTGATATCATAGTTTTCTCTAAAAGAGGTATGTGAATAATCCAGTGTCACCAAAGTTTTAGGTATTTGTTCATGGTTGTTTTCGAAAGCAAAGGCCTTATGCAACTCGACTGAAAGAATAAGTCATTTCAGTCCTAAAACCCCTGAATGGAATTACTGCAAAATGAGCTGGGGTGGGAGGGAAGGAGGGTGCTACGTCTTTTCCTCCTTGCTTCCCCACCTAGGCGGGGGGACAAGGTGCCTGATGGGCAGCTGCTTTCCTGGGGACCCCGTCCGTGGCTCCACACAGGGACCAGCTCTCTCAGGACTGCCATAAGCCTGCCTTCTCGCTAATTAAACCTGTCTGGATTAGTGTCCTCCAAGTGCTCCTTTGTAAATATATATGAATTCTAAATTTCATTCTAATCTGTTTCAAGCTATTTTATTGCCTTTAAAATGTTGGTTTATTATTCATTTCAGGCAATTGCTTGAATTCTTCATTTTAAAAGTCTGCAGACAGTGAAACGTAAGGATAGAAGGATGCAAAAGTCATTTGTACTGAGCAGTCAAATGTTTTTGGCTTTTAACTTTTCTTAACAACATGTGTAAAATCATGCCCTTCCTTTTCAAACACTCGCTATTAAACATAGTTGCTGAAGAAGAGCATGATTATACATTTGAACAAAATACAATGGTTGCACAAATCTAATGAGGGACTTGGGCATTTCCCCATCGTCATTGTGCCTTGGGGTCCCCTAAGCCTAAGCAGAGTGTCTCCTCACAGCTCTGCTGAGGATAGTAATGCGTCCATTGCCGAGTCATACGTGCATCACCACACCAGCCGTTACCAGTGGGGGTCTGCCGGTCGATGCTGCGGTGCTATGGATCAGGCTGTAAGGAACGGCTTTTCAAGGGCTGTGATCTGGGTTGTGCTCTCGGGGTGGCTCAGCACCCAGGAGAATGCCAGGCTTTCGAAATCGCTCAGCCTGCCTTTTGTTTTTTGGGGTTTTTTTGTTTTTGTTTTTTTTTAATCCAGTTTTAGAAATTGTGGCCGTAAAGTAACCAGAGGGAGCCCATGTAATAAATAAACTAATCTGAGAAATGCTGTGTGTTATAATCACCTTTACCAGAGGCCTGATGGCACTTCCCTCCTGGCATTCGAAGGGACCCTCGCTTTTGCTTGAGGCACAGGATGGTCCCTTCTCGCTGTCGGCGCTGGTGTGGGTGCTGTTCTGCAGGGAGGGACGCAGCCGAATTTGATGGCTGACCCTGCAGGGGACATTTTGCTCAGCTCTGATTCCCAGGGCTGGCTCTCCGGCAACTCCCTTCCCACTACTCCAGCACTTCTTTGAGGAGTTGTCCTCAAACTCCTGCACGGTAGCTCTGTGTCTTGGCCCATCACTGCTGCTCCAGATGGCTCTCATCTGCGAGAGCCCTTGAGGGACTCTTCTCCTTGCAAAGAGCTGCCAGAACAGGAAAATCCCTTGGGAATTTTGTCTGCTCTGCCTGCTAGCTCTTCAAGGAAAACTCCCATCTCTCCAACCGTAAAATAAAAAGGAGCAAAATACCGCTCAGCCATATGGACACAGAGCAGGATTAACACCCTGATGTAAAGCACTCCCAGCTGTCTTTGGTGCCGATTATCAACACAGCTTAGAGCAAAGCTGAGACTTTTAATGCCCAAAGCATGATGCGCTCCTTTGACCTTGTACATTATTTTTATTGCTACTTTGGCTAGCTGTCTCCTTTGCAGGTTGCTGGGCTATAAGCAGGTGCAACAGAAATGGTGGAGATGGCTAATTCCAAAGGTAGACAGTGCTCTTCCACAGCACGTGGGAAACTTTAATGTTTTGAAATGTCATTCTTTTGGCATAGGTTAAACTTGGCACTGCAAATGGTACCACAGAAATTCCTTCAGTCGCTTGTTCTAAAAGAAATTACACAAATGTCCGTGTTTACCTCGTTACATGGTACCTGTGTTGCTACTGCCTGGGCTTCTCTGGGGGACTTTTTCACAGTAGCTGGGATGGACGGATTATTTTGGCCATGTGAGCACGCAGCTGAGCTGGGGCCGGAGGAGAGGAGCACTGCTCTGCTGCACAGGCACTGCCGGAGAAGTGCAAGGTGCTCAGCCTGGAAAGGCTCCCCACCTGGGCTTCAGAAACAAGCCGTTTGCTTTACTGAAGGTTACTTAGCCTCCAGGTTCTGATGTTTCTTTATTTCCTCCTAAATGGATGTTTTCCCCAAAGACAATCTTTTTAAAGCAGTTCTAACAGGTTCCCAATTACTTGTCATCACATTAGTCTTCCATTCTAAAGAATTCTCTCTGAACATTGAGTCTATATTGAGAACTTGGGAAAGAGGTTTTTTCTTCTTGTTCTATTCGGTGAGTGTGTTCACCGAAGAGCTTTCCCAAACCTCTCTGCTCTCTCCACCAGTGGACTGGTCAAAAATAGGACCAGCCTATTCTGCTCTAATAGCAAGGTGCTTTTACCTGCTTCGAGTTTGTGTTTTGGAAACTTGCTGATAAATTGGCAGTCTTGTAACAGGCTTGAACATTTTGGGTTAGGAAAATATTTAAGGTCATGAACTTCAGATATGATGAGAAGTGCCATTTTAAGGCATGTTGAGTAGGTACTTAACCTGTGCTTATACTGAACTGTATTCCAGACTACAGTTAAGCAGGTTTTCTGAAATCAAGGCTAACAGATGAGATATGGTCCATTTAAATCAATGAAGTTCTTTCCATCAATGTTACTAGTCTCTGCATCTTCCACAGTTGTAGAGATGAGTTAACTGGTATGACGTTTGGGCTTCAGTCAGGCTGTGAAGTAGGATAATAACCATTATATTCCATTGTTTTAAATCCTGAGAGAAGCTAAGGGTGAAACACATTACTGAATATTCATTAATTTGTGGAAACTTCAAGTGAAAAAGCATGTCACAGTATTAAGAATGAACATTTAAGATTGAAGAACCTCTGTCTTTCCCATCAAGTGGAGAGCAAGAACTGATGTCAGAAAGATTATTTTCATTACCTGATTGTTCTGAGATTGTTTTGAAAAAGGGCCACGAGTAACAACTTCTTGTGCTGCACCCCAGAATGGTCTTTTCCCATTTCCTCGCCAGCTGAAAGTGCGGGAAGTCAGATGCTGTGACAGTTTCAGAAAGGTAAGATAACAGGAGAAATGGGCTTACAGCACGAGAGCAAGGCGTCCCAGAGGGAGGCTGCTGTTCTCACAACACCAGAAAGCAATTAGTAGCATTGCATAGGAAATACCAAATACTTTTCTACATCAAACACAGAAGTGGAGCTGGATGAAATTTCCTGGAATGGAGTAAAGCACTGGCATCCCATCCAAGGCAGGCTGACACATGACTGGCAGAAGTGATTGAATGCTGCTTTGCATGAAATGAAATGTCAATACTATTAATTTTATGGTGCAGCAGCCAAAATGCTTGTAACTGTCAAGGACTTGCATCAAAATAACATCTTTCCATCTATGGTACTGGAGTGCAGAGGAATTTCGGTTGCTTACTCTTCAAGTCTTTTTTATGTAAAATAATAATAGTAGCAATAATTTTCTTAACAGAGTGCTTTCAAAAGCAGTTTTTGACATTTATGAAAATTGGAAGTTTTTTTCTGAAATAAAAATTACATAAGAAACTGTTTCCTTCAAAAAGCATATAAAATATTTTAAATGTATCAAAATTATCTTTTACATCTGTTATTTAAATTATTCTTGAATATGGCAAAATTAAATGTAGAATGGCATCATAAATGGATAGAGTGAGGTCATCTTCCTCCCTCCCCTTTTTTCTTTAATTTAGTGGTGTTCTGCTGTATAGCCCTCTGCAATCTGAATTTGGAGATACTTAGGTTTTGAGAAGCTGAAGGCCAGGGCTAAGACCAAGGAGAAGGAAAAACTGAATTCCTTGAAGTCAAGCTGCTGAGCCTTGGAAAGCATTTCCTTTTCCCTCCCAAAGCTGATAAACATAATAAAATTGGTGAATATTTATTTAGTGTAGCCCATTTATCTTGTCCATATTTGTGGCTCTATTGTGCTTTTTTATTTGCAAGCCCTGGAGAACTGAGATTTAGTGGCACCAATGTTAATTAGAAGTCAATTTCTATAATCACTCAAGAAATGCTTGTATTCTCATCCAGACATGGAATGAAATCAGCACCGTGTCACTCTGGCAGCCAGTCTCAACGAAGTAATCACCCTTCTCACGCAGAATATTCAAAACAATTCCCTAGAGTGCAATATAAGAAAAAAAAAAAAAGAAAAAAAAATTGTAATTTGCTGTTCGACTTCACACAAATTGGAAAATGAGCTGAACTTCAGAAACACCTTATTTTATGTGAAAGCCTTGCCTACATGAACAGTGATAGACATCAGTGCAGGGTAGCTGTAAGAATGAGCCCTCCTGCCCGGGGTGCATGCTGGGCATGCAGTTATCTACTCATCCCTGGGCCAGGAATTCTCCACGTGAGTCACTGACTGAAAGATGCTTCTCTGTGTCCTTAGTCTGCAATATCTTCTGAAACCCTTTATATGGTTAATGTCTGCAAAGCTTGTGATTTTGTTGTTTGATATAATTTTATTCAATAAAGCTGCCTCATTGCATAAAGGTCTTGGTATTTAATATTTAATAGCATAAATCCCACATGAGTCCTAGGCAGAGGATGAAAATTACATTTTAAATTAATGTGCGCTCAAAGCCTGTTCTTGTTTCTTTCCACATTTAAAGGCCAACAGCCATTTTCAAGGATAATACCAGCTTCCAGAGGTGATGTCCGTATTCTCCTCTTCAAAATGGCTAGTTATCATCAAAAGGCATGAGGTAGTAACTTTTCAAGTGCTGAAACAGGGAGCAAGTGGGAAGCCCATTTCTGGTGGCGTTGGCGATGTGAAGACAGGCGCTGATCCACGCGCCTGCAGGCGGGGGTTTCTCCTCCCCAGGGCCATGCTGGACAGGGGGGGTGCCATCCGCCTGCCCCGCACATCGTGTGGCGGGGATGCAGCCCGCTGCAAAGGTGCATCGTTACTAGTAATGCAAAGAGCTCATTAGTAGGATAGCAGCGTGACTGCGGTCCCCGATGAGTGGACTGAGCACAGCCATCTGCAGAAAAGGAGCTTTCCCGGCAGCATCTGAGCAGGAGCGAGGAGTCCCTGGACGGCACAGTTATCCCGGGTAATTGCCCTCCTGGGGATGGGGAGCAGCCAGCTCTGCATCACACTTCATTGGTACTTCTGAGCAAATGAATCTTATCATGAGGTGAATGAAACGTGTTTCAACAGGCTTGTGGCTTTTCCACTGAGGGCCAGGGAGCTCCTGGGACTGTGGCTTTTGAGCAATGTGGTCCAGCTTTTCAGCAAATCTTCAGCTATTACAAGCGTTGTTATATTATATTGACTTATAATATATTTGACTTCGGTGGAGATATTCAGCTTGCTCTGGTTTAGGGGACAGGTCAAACATCAGCATTGATGCATGCCATTTTTTTCCGAAAATGTGGGTCAAAATTTTTCTTTCTCCTATATAGGTGCCAGATGGGTGCCCTGTGTACCACAGTCATTTCAGCACAGACAGCTGGGATCCACACAGTCTTTTATTGCTCCTTCGTGCTGGCAGCGTGTGACAAAGGACGCCCGCAGCAGTGACCAGCAGAGCCCTCCTGCATGGCTTTGGGGTCTCCCGGGGAGCCTCAGCCTGCTGACACCAGCAGGGTACAGCTCAGGATGCGCAGCAGCGGGATTCAAACTACACGTATCTACAGCTGGGACAGTAACCAACAGGTCTTGGGTGCTTACCCAGTGCTGCAGCAGCGCGTTTCCAGCCGGCGTTTTCAGAGCGTCACCAGCATCCATCAGATTCGGCCAGATTTTCAAAGGATTTCAGGATGCAGCACATACCTGGTATTTCACATTCGTTTACAGATTTGGCTATTTATATCGCTGCCTTCACAGGAGCTGAACTCAGCAGTGACTCCATATGTCTGACCCCAGACAGTTACTCATCAAAGCATGCTATGCACTTACAAATTAAACAACTGCTATTTTAAAGCCCAGTCTGGCAAACACTCAGCAGCCAGTTTGGTACGTATCATGAGGATTATCCCAAGTGCCTTCAAGATCGCTTCCTGAGTAAGCTTTATTTATATATTGTGAGTAACTGTTTGCATCCAGGCCAGGCAGAGTTTCTCCTCTTAGTCTCAGTGGCGGGGAGGAGAGGCAGGAACGACTGTTCTCCTTCTGTGCTGCTTCGAAAGCCTGAAGTGCTCCAAAAGGAAGGTCAAACAAAGCGTTTCTTCACATTAATTCCTTTGAGTGGCATTTAGACTCAACCAACTGTGTTACAGACTTTTATTACAATAGCAGAGTCGGTGCTGGGAAGTTTGTGCTCTCACATGGTTTGTAGCTCTAGCACTACGGAGACCTTTTAAGAGCACAGGAGCTGCTGAAGAGAATTACCTTGATGTACTCTGGGGCCTCCTTCTGCTGTAATTCTGCCATCTCCTCCAGAGGCTGGGAATTAACCGTGTGGCAACCCTGCTTTCCGAGCGCTGCCAGGTTTGCTGCCGGCCGACGCCGGCTCCCGCCTGGCCACAGGTTACAGCACTGGTTAGCTCTTGTGGATGCGAACCCTTGGAAAGGCAACGGGACGTGGCAGTGGGAGAGCAAAGCTTTGGTGTGCGCCTGGCACAAGCGCAGGAAATGCAGCATGTTCTGCTACAGCAAAGGCTCCTCTGCACCTTTCCCAAACCCCTCCGGAGCTGGGTGACACACTGGCCTCTAAAGTATCCCTCCTGGGAGAACTGCTGTGAAGCATCACGGCTATCGCTGTGGCTGCAGAATACTAATCTTGCAAACGCTTTATGAAACAAAGTGATGATAATTTCTTTACTTTCTCTCTGATAAGTTTTAGCATGAATTATTTCTTTTTTGTTTTCTGCTGGAATAAGGTTTGAGATGGAAATCTGCACCTACATTTTTTGTTCTTGAGACACAGCAGCCAAAAACATGTTCAACTTGTCACGCGGTTTATAGACCCATCCCACAACTAGCAATGGGCATTGCCCCCGAGACATAATTTCCTATAGCTTCAGTGAAATGGATACGTAAATGTATATACACATATATAACATTTCAGATTATGTAATTCCATCTGCTGCTTTATATAAACAGTGCTCATATTGCACCTCTGCTGCTTTAAATAATGGTGTCCCCCATACAAATTATTACTTATGTGCAACATGGGGAAGCTGCCGAAGGAGGGACTGTACTTTTTCTTGTCCTCTGATGAAATACTCCTTCCTTCTAGTAAGGCAGAGGTGGAGAACTTGCAAAGCAGAAACACCATGTATTGTAACATTCCCCATTTGTTTCCCACTTACTGTCTTTTTTCTTACATATGCAAACGAGGCAGATTTTGTTTACTCTGATAAGCAACCTTAATGCAGGGTCAAGCAGAAAGAGAGGATTGGCAGGAAAGGAGCAAAATCTCCCTTAAACAAAAAACTGCCTGCAAAAATTAGCAAACGTGGCAAGAAAGAGTTGATAAACAAGTAAAAGGTGAGAAGTGAAAGGTAAGCTTCAGGGCAGTTCATTAAGATGGTAAATGAAGAGCAAACCAAAATTTCTGTAAGCATTTAGCAGATGGGAGTGTATTCTGGGAGCATGGCATTTGTTCAAGCAGAGAGTAAAAGCTAGAAATACATGTATTTTTTAAAGGAATCTTTGATTTATTTCTCAGAAACAAGCCACAAGGAAGGCAAGGCAGTGTTTACATTTTCTTTGCCTTTATTTGTATTTCTGCTGCTTAGGGAGACTGAAAAAATGAAAGCCTGCTTTTCAAAATTAGAGGTCCTGCACCCAGCTCTGCTTTTCAATTACAGGTGCCAATACAGTGATTTAATTAACCTGCAGTGCAGCACACCCACACTGATGTGGTTTGGGATCTAACTTGCATCCTGCTGTGGAGCTGAGTCTCACTGTCTGTACATCCTTCCAGGGGGTTTCTTCCCACCTTCCCAGCCCCCAGGAGGCAGCCAACTACTCATGCTGGTGACTTAGGCTCCCTCTGTAGCAGAAAAATTGCGAGGCACCTCTGGAGGCCAAGTCAGAGCTCAGGGGGGCTCAATCACCCTCTGCAGCTGTCGGGGTCAGCAGGGTAATTGGCTTAGATGAGTCACTCCGGGAAGTGGATGGATTAGTAGGTGAATAAAATGCAGGTAGGTGACCTTTTCTTGGCCTCTGTCCTGGTGTGTCTTGGGTTTTTGCAGCTGGTTGAGCCTATGTGAGAGATTTGGGTAACTGCAACTGAAAATTGGCTTCTTATTGATGAAGGGGGTCTGCTTCATAGCAGTGGGGGTGAGGGGGTGGGCTGGTTGGCACCATTTAAAGCTCTTCTGATGACTCTGAAAAGACTCAGCCCCAGGCTGTCCCCAGAGCTTTCTTGCTCTTAACTTCAGGATAAGGCTTGCTTTAATGACTATGTTATCACCCCAAATTATATTCCTATAAAGACTGAAACACAGTTGATTCCTTGGGGTGGGCTCTTTATGATAGCTATTGCTAGGGGTTTTTTTGGGGGGAAAGGGGCTCAAGGTGCTCCACAGAGACAGCACTGCCTTCCATATGTTCAGTTCTTGGTGGTTTTATTTTTGATTAGGAGCAAGGGACTGATACACGTTATGAGGAAGTGATGAATTACCTGGCATGTCTGGAGCACTGGGGATTTTCTCACATCAGGATGATGGTGATTGATTTTTCTCTCTTTTTTTTTTTTTTTTTTTTTTTTTTTTAAATCTACAGCGGAGGAATTTCTTGATGCCTGATTGCAGCAGCAGGTAAGCTGTGGAACTGGCTCACTGGTGGCTGTGACAGGTCTTCCTATCTCTTATCCCTACTAAATTTCAGACTTAATGGCTTGCTGAAGACATGTTGTCAGGATGATGGAGATGGTGAGACTATTAAATGAGGACATCTTCTTGCTAAATCGCTTTAATCTCACAGGAGGCTATATTAGCTCATATTTGCCACCCCTTTGCAGGAGTTAGAGGAGAAAGCAAAGAAACAAAGAGCGACAGTGGGGACTGCAAAAACCCAGCAGTGTTTGTTTTCCTGAAAAGCTGTAACAGAGCCCAGGAAGGAAGGTGGGAATTGCACCTTGCTCTGCCTGCACTGCTGGCACAGTGCTGGTCAGGGAGGAGGCAGAAGATGAATTTAATTGATCCCAGCACATGCTGGTTCCAGAGGACTATTATTAGCTTTGGTGTGTGTGAAGCACAGCACATCTGGTGTCTTGTCCCTTGCTGGCCATGGAAATGATGAAGAAGTTATTCTGTGTCAGGCTGCTTTTTCCTGTACTGTTTCATGGCTTATATCCCATGCCAAGGGAGAAAAGGGCTGCAGCATGGGGGCTGGAATTTGGATCCTAAACTTGAGTATCTGTTTCTCTGGAAACTAAACTGCAGTTGCAATTTATATAAAATAGCTCTTTTCAAAAAGAAATGATGGAACTGGTTTGGACTAATTACAGAGTCGTTCAAATATCTTGGGCACGATAGCGTGACTTGAAATCCCATGCACTCCATTTGTTATCAGCTGGGGAGGTGGAGGGGGAATGAGGCAGAAAATATCAAAAGGAGCAGAAATTAGGAAGGAAGGAGCTGAAAAAGGAATGAAGAAAAAACAGAAGGGGAAAGATCTGTGTGAGGAGCAAGCAGTACAGTAAATGCCGTTGTCCTCAGATATCATTCTGGTGTGCCATGACGGATGGTTACAGGCTCTTCAGGAGGGATAGGCAGGGCGGGCGAGGTGGGGGGTGGCTTTGTATGTACCAGAGGAGCTGGAATGCATGGAGCTTGCAGTTGGTGATGGCACAGGTGAGAGCCTTTGGTTAAGGATTAAGGGACAGACAAATAAAGCGGATGTTGCCGTGGGAGTCTACTATAGGCCACCCAGCCAGGACGATGACACGGATGAGTCATTCTTTAAGGAACTCAGGGACGCCTCTAAGTCATCTGCCCTTGTCCTTATGGGGGACTTCAGCTTGCCAGATGTCAACTGGGAATACCACACAGCTGAGTTAAACAGGTCTAGATGGTTCCTAAACCATCTGAATGACAACTTGGTACAGGTAATAAGGGAACTGACTAGGAAGGGTGCCCTCCTCAACTTGCTGCTTATTAACAGAGAGGGCCTCGTGGGTGAAGTGGAGATTAGCAGCCACCTTGGCCACAGCGACCATGAAACAGTGAAGTTCAAAATCTATGGTGTCAGGAGGAAAGCTGCCAGAAAGACCTCAACCCTGGACATGAGGAGAGCAGACTTCAGGTTGCTCAGAGAACTGCTTAGTAGGGTCCCCTGACGAAAAGATTTTGAAGGTGCTGGGCTCCATCAGTGCTGGTCACTGTTTAACTACCACCTCCTAAAAGCACAGGAGCAGGCAACTCCAAAGTGTAGGAAGTCAAGCAGGCGAGGCAAAAGGCCAGCTTGGCTGGCCAGGGATATTCTTCTAGAAATAAGGAGAAAAAAGAAAGTATATGGCCAGTGGAAGCAAGGTCAGGCGACGTGGGAGGACTATAGGGATGCTGTTCGCCACTGCAGGGAAGAAATTCACGCGGCCAAAGCTCAGTGTTGAAGCTGGCTAGTACTGTGAAGGACAATAAGAAGGGCTTTTTTTAAAATACATTAATGGCAAAAGGCAGGCCAGAAATAACATTGGCCTGTTGCTTAATGAGAATGGTCACCTCACAGGCAGGGACATAGATAAGGCAGAGATGTTTAATGCCTTCTTCACCTTGGTCTTCAACACTGATGGTGGGGTCAGGGACCCCCCAGAGCCCTGGGCTAGAGAACCATGACTGTGGGAATGATAAACTCCTAATAAACCCTGAACTTCTGCAGGACTTGCTGCTCAGCTAGATCCCTATAAGTCAATGGGGCCTGATGGGATTCATCTGAGCTGGCTGAGGTCATAGCGAGGCCTCTCTCAATGATTTTTCAATGCTCTTGGGAATCTGGAGAGGTCCCAATTGAGTGGAAGCTGACAAATGTTGTCCCAGTCTTCAAGAAGGGCAACAGGGATGTCCCCAGTAACTACAGGCCTGTTAGTCTCACTTCCATGCCTGGTAAAATTATGGAGAAGATTATTCTGGGAGCTATTGAAAAACACCTGAAAAACAATGCAGTCATTGGTCCTAGCCAGTACAGGTTCACGAGGGGAAAGTCCTGCCTAATAAATTTGATTTCCCTCTATGATGATGTTACCACCTAGTTGACCAAGGGAAGCCAGTCAATATGGTATTTTTGGATTTCAGTAAAGACTTCAATACTGGCTCTCACAGTATCCTCCTGGACAAAATGTCCACTGTACAGCTGAGCAAACACATAATGCTCTTGATGAGCAATTGGCTGATGGGTCAGGCTCAAAGGGTTATAGTAAATGGGGTTACATCGGGCTGGTGGCCAGTCACTAGCGGGTTTCTTCAGGGATCAGTTTTGGGGCTGGTACTCTTTAATCTCTTCATAAATGACTTGGATGCAGGACTTGAAGGATTACTAATTAAGTTTGCTGATGACACAAAATTGGGAGGAGCTGTTGACACTCTCGAGGGCAGAGAGACCCTGAAGAGAGAGCTAGACAAATTAGAGAGCTGGGCAATTGCCAACCACACGAAGTTTAACAAGAGCAAGTGCCGGATTTTGCCCCTGGGGCACGGCAACCCTGGATGTACATACAGACTGGGGAATGAGAGGCTGGAGAGCAGCTCTGCAGAGAGGGACCTGGGGGCCCTGGTCAATGGCAAGTTGAACATGAGCCAACAGCGTGCCGTGGCAGCCAAGAGGGCCAGCCGTGCCCTGGGGTGCATCGAGCACTGCATTGCAGCTGGTCGAGGGAGGGGATCGTCCTGCTCTGCTCTGTGCTGGGGCGGCCTCACCTCGAGCACTGTGGGCAGTTTTGGGCACCGCAGGACATCAAGGATATAAAGCTACTAGAGAGTGTCCAGAGAAGGGCCACAAAGCTGGTGAAGGGTTTAGAGGAGAAACTGTATGAGGAGCAGCTAAAGTCACTTGGTTTGCTCAGTCTAGAGAAGAGGAGACTACCGGGTGACCTCATCGTGGTCTACAGCTTCCTCACAAGGGGAGGAGGAGGAGGAGAGGCAGGTGTGGATCTCTTCTCTCTGGTGACTGATGATAGAACCCAAGGGAATGGCAGGAAGATGTGCCAGGGAAGGGGTAGGTCGGATATTAGGAAAAGGTTCTTCACCCAGAGGGTGGTGGAGCCCTGGAACAGGCTCCCCAGGGAGGCAGTCATGGCACCAAGGCTGGCGATAGTCAAGAAGCACTTGGACGAGGCCCTCAGAGACATGGTGTGAATTTGGGGCTGCCCTGTGCAGGGACAGGAGTTGGGCTCGATGATCCTTGTAGGTCCCTTCCAACTCAGGGCATTCTGTGACTCTATGATCATTCACTATGAATGGGAAGACATATACCTACATTCCCAAAATGAAGTAGGAAATAGTCTGTGAGCTATTGATTTCTGTTATGTTTATTAGTTGCTTGCTGAATTAAGTTCTACTCTTGGATGCCACTGCAAAAAGTAAGAGCTGTAATTTGGTCGTAAGCATCAAAGGCACAGTTTCTGTGCTAGGACATAGGAAAGGTATGCTGGAAGAGACAAGCTTCTCATGTCACCAGGTAGGAGTCGCTTTGCAAACCATCCACTTAAGAATGGTCACTTCTCCTGAGATCTGGGCATATTTTGTAGGGTAAATGCTTTCTTGTGTGTGAACTTCCCTGAGTGGCATAAAAGTAGTGTCTGAACAGAGAGAAATATTCCATGTCGAGGTAGGTCTGCACTGCTGTAATACTCTGTGGGTGTAATTAGTCCAACAGTCATTCCCACAGAGCTGTGAAATGCTGTTTTTCCCGAAGGTGTGCCATTCCTTGGTATTGTACTTTTCAGAGAGCGAGATATCTCTCTTCAGTCTTATTCAGCACAACCCCTGGGTCACTAAAGCACAGCTCGGACTTCCTGCACAGATAAACTGCTGGCACTTGGGATGTGTCTGATCAAGCTGATTAGGGACATGCAAAAGTGCAGTGGCTTGATGGATGTTTTTATCCAGCTTAGACTTGGTGTGCACTGAAGCTTTCCAGTATGCTTTCCTTCAAATCTAGCACGACTTCCAGGTTTTCTGAATTACCTATAATTTATCTTCCAGGAGATGGCAGGGTTATATGCCACCCCAGAAACCCTGTACACCACTGGGGAAAGCAGCTGTGGTTCCTGTCAGAGGGGTATCCTCAAACCCCTCTGAGCAGGGCCACAACACCCTCCTTGGTCAGGCGTGCCATTGCTGTGGGCAGGCACGCACAGCCCATGCCAATGCACCCGGCAATATCTGGGTGCATCAGATGACTTCTGGCATGCCTTCAGCACGGGGTCCCAGGTCTGGTCTCTTCCTGCTCAGGGAGCTGTTGTCTCTCAACAAAATAGTTCACAGTCCAAGAACTTGCTGCTGGCGGAAACCAGAGGGGTGACAATATTCCTTTCCCATCTTCTTCATTCTAACTATTTCAGAAAGCCTAACTGAATTCAAAGCAGGTATGCCAGCTGCCCACACATGAAAATGTGGTCCATTCTCTCTTCCTCTTCCCTAGTGTTCATACAATAATAAAAATAAACCCAAAACCCACAACAAAAAAACCCACCAAACATAAACTACACAACACTGAATAACCTTCTATAACTAGACTGGAGTTAATCAAGCTGAATTTATTAAGGTCTTTGTGACCAAATGAGCTGATTACCAGTATGAAGAAAGTTTATTATCTGATTTTAAAAGCTTGAATAATTTTAGCCATCGACTTTATTGTCAGCTAAAAGAACTATTTCAATTATTATCTCTAATAACTTCGGAGGACATCTTTAAAGTTCTTTTCGATGAATCCTACTTCAAATGCTACTGCAGAGATGAAAGGAACCAGTTTAACCCAATGAATAACTGATAAACCAGAAATATCACTGCCTTGCCTGGAAACATCACAAATCAGAGCTTGTCCCTTGAATATAATCATAGTGTATGCTATCTCTGGCCTTTATTGGAAGCAAAGCTCTTTTATGATATTCTGTCATTTATGACAGTTCCTCCAGAGAGTTCATTAGGATGAACATTAATGTGGCTGAATCTAGGAAACTGCTTTTCCTCACATAATGCCAACATACATTACAATACTGTGCCAATGCAGTAGGGGAGCTTTATGGTTGTTTAATGCATGTGTGTGTGTTGCAAATTGCACTGCTTTTTAACTCTCTCTGTAAGGCAGTATCTTTTTTCTGAATTGCCACCACTATAAATATATGTAATGGGGTGCCTGAACAGCTGTTTTGTTCAGCAGTTATCTATGATGATTATGTATTCATAGGTTAGAGTTTCCAGCACTGGAGAGCTGCAATTAATCTATACTGTGCTTCAAACCATCTGTGAGCTCTTGGGTGTTTTCCCCCACTTCATTGGTATTTCTTGGAGTTCCTTGTACATAAAAGTCTGTGTTAGGAATTGAGGCAAAGGAAAGAAGTAATGGCAAAGAAAGAGCTGATGACTTCCCCCCTCTCTACCTGTTTACACACAGCTGCGTTATGCAGGATTAGGTAACTTTGAGTCCGAGGTCCGGTCATTCATTTCAAGCATAGTGATGGTGGAGCATGCAAGGCCAGTGGGATTGGTCACTATGGGTTAACTGCTTCCATGCAGTGCCGAGCAGGGAGGGGTGTACGTTTCAAAACAAAAACCAGAACTCCAAGGACCACCCCCCCACACCCATTGATGTCAAAGGGTTTCATATATCTTGTTATGAAATGAAACTTTGTTGAATGCCCTTTCTACCAGTTCATTCGTTTATTTATTTTAAGGGAGCTGTTGCCTTGACTGGTGACAAAGGACAGGACAGATATAAGAACTGAGCTGAAGGGAGAAAAGGATAAGATCTAGCTAATATTTTCCAGAGGAGTAAAAGAGCATCATACAAAACTGCTAGAAAAAAATAGGCACATAGCCAAAAAAGAGAGACTATAAATGTCCATAAGCTAAAGCGGTAACATTAAAGGTTTAAAAGAAAAAAAAAAAACACAAACAAAAGCCAAAAGCCTGAGTAAAACATGAGGCAGTAGAAAAGATGACTGAACATAACAGACACTTCTGAAATCCCAGCAGAATGACCAGAATACCAAAGACCAACTCTTTGGAGTGAGGGAAAAACATCTCCTTGTTGAGTTCACGCAGGGATGCCCCAGGTCCATTTCTTCCGCTTTCCCACCCTGCTTCTCACCCTAGACTTGATATGGTGGGATGGGTAAATACAGAAAAGGACTAGTTTCTTAACTGGGGTCATCTGGTGACTATCCATGGGGTCATAAGTATATTTCTAGGATCTATGCAATGATGCAATGTTACATAAGCATATGCCATAATATTACTTGATTACTCTAAAGAGGTAGCTGGGAGAGTGTTATAAAATACTGTTATTAAGGGATTAAAAGGTTAGTTTTATGATTCTGCATTTTTCTACAAGATGTGGATGTAAAGCTGTAAACTACCTCATGCTTTTTCCCATAGCCTTATTCTAATCTCCTTTCTGGGTCAATTCCCAGGTAAGAGAGCCATGCCATTACATTTTTAATTGTTTTCAGCTCAGGCTTCTGAATCGCCAGCAAGGGGCTGGCAGAGCCGACAGGACACGTTGTAATGCATTGTGTACAAGCATCTTATCTGGTTGGCGCTGCTGTGGGTACCGTGCTTAGGAGACTTCCACAAATACGGGCATTTATCTTAGTCAGCCATAATGAACCGCATCTGCCAGGCGGGAAGAGGACAGCTGTAGTGGATCCAAATCAGCTCCGTCTCTGTCAGTGGCTGCCTGCCCTGTGGATGGAGGGGATCCTAAGGATCCGAGTCAGGAAACTTGGCTAACAGGCAGGAATATGGCTTTGGGGAAAGACCTCCAGGGCTGGTGAGTGAGTTGCTGGGTTCAGTGTGAAATGAACTTGGAGGCCCAGCAGCCATGTGGGGGGTGAGGACACTCAGGAACATCCATTCAAGGTTTATCAAGTACGGATCAAAGAAGCAAGGCATACGAACTGCTGATCAGTGCTGAGAAACTGGGGTCCTGATACCTGTGCAGTGGGAGGAGATCTAGCGCATCAAGTCATGTAGGGTCACCCAAGAAATGGGACTGGAATGTGGAATCGGGAGAGAAAAACCTATGAATCCTGCTGCAAGGTGTGAACCTGGGGCAATAGGGTCATCCCTGACTGAGATCACGGGGAACACACAGTCAGAAGGACAGCCCCTGCTTTGAAGTGACTGCAGTTTCAAGGGAGGCAAAGTAGCTGTGAAACTGGAACATTAATAGATGGGGAAGTGAAAACTGGGGAGATTTGGCTTTTCTGCCTGTATTGGGCAGAGCTGGGAGCTGAGGCTTGATTTCCTACATCCCAAGGCCAGTCTCCGTAGGCAGTCCGCTGTTACCTTGGTTCACAGGGAGATGTTGGCAGGAGAGCACTGCACGTGAGCATGCCTTGCTTTACCAAATGAAAACCCTTCAGTTGGGCTCAACTTCAGCCTGCATCTGTCTGGCAGCTCTTTGAGGTCTGTGTATTCTCGGCTGCCCCAGGTCTGGGATTATTTTTTTATGCAGTAGGCATCAAAAACCACCCAAGCAGTGGCCTAACATTTTATTGTCTTCTAACATCCTGATAGACCCTCTGGACTAGAGCCAGGCTGGCCGTGGGGTTTGTCACCTGCAGAGCTCTGGGGCACTCCGGTCAGGCAAGGGCATCCCGTGGTGATGTTGCTGCTCAGGGCTGGTGTGGAAACCTCACTGCCTGCCAGGGCTGACCTTCCCCTCACTCTCTGCAGCTTTCAAGAGAGTATGCGAAACGCCCTGTGCCTGTTTGTGGCCTGTGCTGGCTGCCAGAGGCGGCTGGTGCCCAGCACCAAGGCTGCAGGAACAAGCACAGGCGTTGCTGCGAGGAATTGTGCTGCGCTGGGGGCATGGCCAGGACTGTCCCAGTAACTCGGGGCTGGCACAGAGAAAGAAAACAAAGATAAAGCTTTGTTTTCTGACTCCCCTCTGCAGTGCTTCTGAGTTGAGAGAATAGACTTTTTTTTTTTTCCTCTTTCAAGTCTAACAGTGTCAGGAAGAGGCAGCCAGGATACGACTCTCCTTAACAATTGGGAGGATTGGTATAGGACTGTGGAGAGGTTTCCAAATTATTTTAACAGCTAGTTATTTCCTTGAACAGCCTGGATTAGTATCCCGTATAGCTGATGAATATGCTGGAGTGACTGGATTGATTGATAGGAATTTCAGAATGTAATTAGGAATTCAATTAACTTTTAAAAAATGTTTAAACAAACAGCTTCAACAGAGTTGGTTTTGTGGGAGTTTAGCAACCTTGAAATTTTGTTCCAGTTTGGAACAAAACAACAACAACAAAAAAACAGGTTTACTGGGCTATCAGTGTTTTTAAATGATTTCACTTTGCTGCAGTAAAATAATTCTGTTAAACTAAATCAGTGCTTCATTTGATTGTATTTTACATGAATATTGATATCTGTACAGCACGTAGTAATATTTTGTACCATCTTGCATTTTCTAATGATTTGAAAGATAAATAACAGCACAATTAACTTCAAAATAAGAAACTGTTTCAAAGCCAGCACCCTCCAATTCTTCTCTCCAATAAAGTCAAAACAGAACAATTTGACAGATTCAAGGTATTGTATTTCTAGGGGTTTTTTTCAAAACACAGTTGGTTTTTTTTCTTTAGTCAGCACTAGCATGGGCAACAGAGTGTTGTTTCCAGCAAGACATCCAGCAAAAAAGCATTGCTTTTTGCCATTGTGGTCAGGTGTAGCTTGCCTCTTTCAGGGCTGGCACCAGCGACAGCTCGAACATGGGCTGTGCAGGTTTCGGTGCACGCGGTGTCGAGGCAGGCACAGCCCTGCGTGGCCATCACCTTATGGTGAGTCCTGAGCCCTGGCCAGTACCGCTGACTTGCTGTCGCAACTGTCAGAGCGTGGTGGGGAGTAACCTTCAGCTCTCAGATAACGAGCAGTGGTTGCTGCCTTCACGGGCTCAACACTGGAACGGCACCTCACTCCGGCTCCTCTCTGTGCCAAGCGCTTGGCAGCGGTGGCACTGAGAATGCACATGTGTAAGTGTAATTCCCATGCTGTTGGTGCCAGCTACTAAACTGGAGGGACGAGGAGGGATACAGCCCCACATTTCCCAGTGTAAATGTCATTGCTATCTGCAAACTGAGCCTGCTGCTCGTTGCCCCCGCAGTCCTGGAGGGCTGCTTGAAAGGAGGTGCAGGAAGAGGGAGAAAGAGGAAAAAGAAAAGAATAAAAAAACTTTATCAGTTAATTGGGAAAAGCCTCTCTCTTTGGTTGACTGTATTTGTTTCGACAAGAGCCTCCCCTTCTTCCCTAGAGTGCTCTGGCAAGTGAAACTCTTGCAAATAAAGCAAAGGATGTGCTGAATGCACAACCATGCATAATTTAGTAATGCTGGAGCCTTCTGCACATCTCATCACAAACTTGCATTCAGTAAGTGCTAACGCAACTCCTTTGTGGATAGGAATTACTGTATGTTCCTTTTTTTTTTTTTTCTTTTTTTGGTAAGATTTGGACATCAGACCCCTGCCAGGAATTAAAAATTGACCATCAGGAAGCTTGTTAGCAAGGCTAATGATTAACAGACATATCCATTCATACACGCATACATTTAAAATAAAGAAATGTTTGTGAATTCTTGAGTGGGTTAACTTTGAAGGGTAGTATCAATAAATAATGGAAGACTAGGTTTTCCTTGAATTCACACTGTTCACCCATAAGTCATAAAAAAACCCTTGATGCTAGAGAAAATAACTTGGGGGCGGGGGGCGAAAGATGGCTTTTCTTTCCTTTGAAGGGAAAAATAACGTTTTATGTCTCTGGACTAGGTGTTTGAGAGGAAAAAGCCATAACTCTAACTTATGTGTGTCCGTCCCCATCAGGTAGATGTTTCATGCAGGGAGGAAGACAAAAAATTATTAAAACTAGTGCTAATATTCATTTGGACTACAAGAATGTTGTGCAACATCACCTGAATTAAAATCAAGATAGTAATTAGTAGGTGGTTCATTCTGTTCTAACAATGCAGAATAATTAATTCTTCTTTTTCGCCTCACAAATAGTAATTAAAGAGAAATATTACATAGCTGCACCTGTTTTTCATTATACTGTTGCCACAGTGAGTAAACCAAATCTTTTATTGATGAGAACAGCCATAAGTTTGAAAACTGAGCGAAGAGCATGAAAACCCCTCTGAGGTTCCCTGGAGACATGTGAGAAATCTGAAGTTATTAAAACATATGGTGGTACATACTGATTACCAACAGCTCCTACTGTGGTTGTGAGCCTTAATTTTTCTTTGACTTTCAGCTTTTCTAAGTATTCTTGACTTGGTTGTTTATTTCCCCCCTTCCTTTAGTAAATCTCTTGCGACAGGGAATCAACATGACATTGCATAGATAGAGACTGTTGCGTGTTGTTTCCCATCCACCTTTCCCAATGTTTTCACTTGATGAGGGTTTTTTTTTTTATTTTAATAACCTAGGAAGTGATGCACTCAGAGGAAATGTGAGCAGTGTGGAGATGGCTTGTTTCTTGTGTCCATGCTTATTTGTGAGGTGAAGAGTAGGTCGTGGGACAATGGGAGAAGGGAGAAGTGAGGAGTAGGTTCAGATTACTGCCTTCTCCAGAATACACAGATGCTTTGCAGAAGCAAGTAACAGAAAGGTATCTAAGGACAGAGAAATCGTGGAGTCAGAAAAGGTATTGCTTATTGTAATGAAAAGAACCTTAAAGTTGGAGATTTGGTGAATTTGAAATGCAGAAGGTAAACTTCCTAACAAGGCTATCACCAGTACTGTGGAGCGGGGCTGGTGTCCTGCAGTATGTCTAAAATATTCCCTTGAACATTAGTCTGAGAGCAAGGGAAGGAAAGGGGAAAGCAACCCTTGAATATAGTTTTAAATAATAGCCATAATGAGTAAAAGTACTTGTATTAAATGGATATCATACCATCAAATGGACCATTCATCTGCTTTCAAAGAATAAAAAAGGTGTTGTTTCAGCAGATACCAACACGCATGGGTCTGCGTGCATCGGTCTGCAAGCATTCCTTCTGGCCCAGCCTGGTTAGCAAGTTTGATTAGCGAGTGACTGTGGATTCTGTCATCATTTGTGGAAGTACTAATAGTATTCTGGGAATTTATGAAATACATTGTTTTATCGTTATTTTGTTTACATGGAGGCCGTGTCCAGAAGCCACGCGGTGACTCCTGGTGCTGGGATGACCGTGCCATCCCATATACCTCTCGTGTGCCTCACCAGGTTGCGTTGCGGTGTTTTGGGACGGATGACTGACACCTGCTCTCCCCAGCAGCAGCGTGGGGTGCTCTTGTCAGACACGTACTGAAACTGCGGCATTCCCTGCCAAGAACAAATCCAAAATTGTTCAAAAGCAATTTTTATATCACTCCGCCTGGGAGCTTGATAGGAGACAGCACGCGCGCCTCTGGCAGATGAAGGGGCAGCTGTGCCGTTTGTAAGCGATTATCTCCGTGCGGATGGCGGGATGGCTGCAGCACTGGGGCTGGGAGAGTACTTGGGGGTCCGGCTGCGGAGGGGACCCAGGCCCGGAGCGGTGCTCCTGCTGCTGGGCTCTTTGGTGGCTCTGCTGCTCTTACAGGATAAGAGGGCAGCAGACCGGCTGCTCCCTAGGAAGTCATGGCCGTTGTGCTTACGAGCAGCAGGCAATTATGGAGGTCAAAGTTTGGATGCCTTGAACCTCAGAAATAATTTCTCCACGCTGGTAAAGAGCCTGAAAATTTCATTGTTTATAACTCAATTCAAAACGACTGGACTCATTTAGCTGATTGATTTTTTTGTATAGGTGGACAAAATTTTAATCTACTGCTCCTTGTTCCCTGTGGCATTTTATCTTGATGTTGTGCCATGCAAGTTTAACACAAATCTTCAGCTATTATCAAGAAGAAAGTCCAATCGATGGTTTGGGTTACACCAGTGGAGGTTGCAGCATGGAACTGGGATGATACCAACAGGGTATCACCCGTGACTGCAGTTTATCACCTGGTTCAGAGGTTGGAGGAGAGCTTTGCTAATATTCACATGTGATGCACCCGAGCAGTGCATCACCTCCTTCCCCTCCTCGTGCAGGAACGAGTGTCCTGTTGCTGTTACCATTAATGATCCAGAGGCCTCAGCCAGGTTTAGGAGGGTTGTTCTGGGTGCTGTTCTGCCCAAACCGGGGCACTGCATTGTGCAAAGAGGGTGCTCTGAACCACCCTGAGCTTGCAACAGTCCTCTGTAATTAGGCAGCGGTGGTTAGAGCCTGGTCTATGTGAGAGGCAGCTCCTCTGGGGCTGTGGATAAATCCCCAGCTGCTTATATAATTTTGAACTGCAGCGAATAAAGAGTGAGAGGTTATACACAAGTAAATATTTTCCACAGGAAGGTAACAGCAGGCAAAAACACCAAGAAGAACACATGAGGAATTGCACTGCAGACCTCTTGCAAACACTGGCCAAAACTTACCCCGAGAGCAGTGCTCCAGCAGTGCCCCGCACCCTTTCTGCAGGCAAACGTGGCTGGACTGACGGACGGTCCTGCTGCAGAGGATGTTTCTCCGGTGTTCATTCAGCACCGTCCTCTAAGCCCCATCCCTGTTAGGTGTACAAAGCAGTTTAAAATCCTGTTTGCCTCAACAGCCCCTTGAATCACTAGGTTTTATTTTGTTGTCGTCTTAAAAAAATGTTGTCATGTAGCTGATTTTAACACTGAGTGTTTACACTTGGTATTATATTTGGGCCCTAGAGAGAGAGAGTATGTTTGTATGTGTGGTTGATGTATTTATACTGTTTACCAAGTTCCCCGAGTGCAAGGACATACGCTACCACTCATTTGGCCATTATCTGTTGCCGTTCTCCTTTTTATGCATGAATAAATATTTATGGATTTTGATTAATATTTATTCCTCATAAATAATACATCACTTTGGTTCTGAATATTCCATTGAGAACAATGCAGAAATACACCAAAGCATAATAAAGATGGTAGTAAGTTTGCTCAGTACCCTCGGGGAGCTACCCCAGGACTTCAGGGCCAGCTGAGGGCAGCGTGGCAGTGCATGAGCGCAGCTCGGAGCGGGGCATGTCTTGTGTTGCACCTGTATCAGCATCACTGCCCAGTAAGTTCTAGGTTCAGGCCCCAGCCGAACTGAAGTTGCTGATTTCTGGGTGCTGCTGCATGCTTTGGGAGGAAAAACTCTTTCCTCTGCCCCAGCTAGAGAAAAGCAAGAGGAAGCGTGGCAGCAGATCGCTCGTCAGCTGCGGGTGCCCAGGGCCGGGACGCTGGGGATCCACACCATCTGGCACAGGCAGCAAGCTGGGCACTGCCATCCCGGTGCCTCACCGGAGCTCGTGTCCTACCAGATCCCGGCACTCAGGGCCACCAGCCTTGGGAGCAGGGAGCCGGGTCTGCAGCTCCAGCAGCCAAGGTGTGCCAGCGCAGAGCCCAGCTCACAGCCAGCCCTTGGCCTCCACCTTTGCATTCAAACCATTCACCCGGAGCGACAGGGAATGGCATGGGGCCAGGGCTTTGCATGCTCAGCTGTGGGCACAGGGGAAGTTTTGCCTTCAAGTCGTGCCAGGAGGAAAGCTGGCATACAGGGATGGGAGAGCACCGAAAGCACATCGCTAACAATTATTGCCTCTCTGAACAACTTCAGTTGTTAATATTAGTAATTTTTTGCCTCAGTAAAATTGGAAAAGCCTCATCAGGTCTCACAGCCCTGTTGTGCCAATCACAGCATAAGCAAGTAAAATAAAAGCTGAGCTCTGAGAGAGCCCGTGGTCGTGGGTTTAGCCAACTCAGATATGAGGGGAGGAGGAAAATAACATTACAGGCGAGCACAACTGCGGCTCCTCCGCGGGCAAAAGTAGGTCATTTTGAAGCAGCAAACAGCTGAAACAAAAACCGAATAAACAAAAGAAAGAGAAAAGAAAAAGGAGATGGGATTAGGATAAAAACTGTTCTATCAAATCCCAGCTGAACAGTGCTATCAATTCTCGGAATGCTCTGTGGCAAGTGGTTGGCACCACACCCAGCACTGGAGGAGGGAAGAGGTCCCCGCTCTCCCCAGTGAGCAGTTGCTCATGTCAGGCTAGGAAATTCTGGAGAAAACAGGCTGTTGCAAATGGGCTTTCAAGGAGTCCACCTCCTGTTATACTGATAGCTAAATCCTATGCATCCCTGGAAAATGCTTAGCTGATTTATTATTTACCAACAAATCACAGTCAGCCAAGTGCAACCCAGTCCTCCACCCTGGTGTTTGTTATCACAGTGCAAACCTTGTCATTTGTTGGAAAAGACTGATGCCAGAATGGTTTGCTTTAGGGGGAAAAAAAAAAAAATCCCATTAAATGGGACTGCCCTCCTTTCAGTACAAAGGTAGGACACAGGAGGGGCACCAGCCAGAGCCTTTCAGACCGCAGCGGTGGGGAAGGCTGACCTTTTTCGCAGCAAAGAGGGCCTGATTGCAGGTTCTTTTTTTTTTTCTACCCTTTCATTGCTGAAAAGACAAAAGGGTGGGGGATTATATGCTCGAGCTAGGATGCCAAGCGTTGGGGAGTTCTGATTTTGCCCATGCAGTAATCCTATTGATCTTTTTTTTAAACATATGCTTTGATGGTCAAAAGGCAATTCTGTTATCAAACAGCACTTTGCTACCCTAGGTCTCCAAGTGATTTTTAAAGGGGACAGGAACATGCACTGTGTGTTACAGCAGAGGCTTGGGGAGCTGGATTACTGTGGAAAGTCACAATGCAAACCTGAGGCAAAACAGGGCACTGAGGTTGTCCACACTGCAAACACGCAGAAATACTTTCTGAACTGGCAAGGAAAGGAATATGCTATTACAAAAGAGTTGTTCTTCCAGGCACAACCCAGGTTCTACGAATATGTAGTCATATGCAATAAACAGAGAGGACCATACATCCTTGCCTTTGGAAACTTCTGTAGTCCCTGTTCTTGGAAACACCTATAAAGTCAATATACCATTGACAGTCACTGTCCTATGTTTGTCACATCAGGTTAGCTGCCACACCAACAAGGGCTGGGAGTCTTGCCATTTTGTTCATTACTTTTGCAATGATTTGAGGTGCTCAAAGTTCATGGAACTAAATCAGTTTGTACCAGCTGAGTATCTGACCCACTGGCTTTTTGTCGAGGCAAATCTAGGCTGATAAACTTTCTGTTACGTTGAAAAGATGTTAGGTGGTTGCACTACTGCTAAAACCAAAATAATTGCTATTGCATATGTATTGCTCATCTAAAATAAAATTAAGGTCATCATCTTTTACAGATGATTTTCATCAGAGTGTTTTTTGCAAAAAAAATACTCTAATAAAATACATAATTTTCCCCCTCCTGGTACTCATTGGGAGCAGCCCCAGAGGCAACCACAGCCAGCATGGCACCTCCTTCCCCTGACTTCTTGCCCCAGCTGCTGTGAGCGTGGCTCTGAGGTGGCTTCGGGCAGGTTTCTCAGTAGCACAGGGAGACCTCAGCAAGCCCGGGCGACCTGAGGGCACGCAAGACCCCATCTCTGCGGCCTCTGTTCGAGCCAGAGCAGTTGTCCCCTTTTTGCAGGTATAAATTCAGCCACACAGGCTTTCTCTTGGTAATGGTACGATGGAGAGGTGTGGTTAGCCTGGATTTCTGCCGTTAGTTTCTCTTCCCTGCTTTCCTGGCTTTTGTGGGTTTGTCCTTGTACATTTGTCTTATGTTTTTATGCTTGTCCTTAGTAACCTGACCTAGTTTCCACTTTTCATGTATTTACTCCCTATGGCAAAACACAGAGTCCACAAGACATCAAAGATGGTGCATATCCTCTTCCAAATTTATCTTGAAATGATTGTCTGGAGGCAAATGATAATTTCCACAAAGACTATGAAAGATTGAGAAAAATCCCTGTTTCAGATGGCAGCAACCTCAATTCTGAAATAATTGCTTTCTTTAGCTACTCTTTGCATGAGCTCCTAATGGTTTCTGCTCCTGTAGTTTTTCTGAATCACTTGCTAATAGTCGCAGTATGTCTGATCACATTATTATTTTGCAAGGGAAAAACTGGGTGAGACGCTGTTGTTCTGTTTGTGTACAATGCATGTATGATCTTGGTGGCAGGTAAGTGACTCTCCAGTTCTGTCTCTGCCCCATGGCCACAGTGGGTGGATCCTGCTGAAGGAGAGGCGGGTGTGAAGCCCTCGGTGTTCCCTTGCCCAACATGAAATGCGTTTTAATGGCTTGGTCCAGAGGGGTAACATTGAGCTGAATTAGTAAGAGGAAATTTTATTCCAGTGGGAGTCTCTTTATGTATCTGATGTTATTTAGAAAAAATCCAGAGAGATTTTCTTCATCTTTAAATAAAGTTACATATTTTATCTATCAAGAGAGGAAGTCTGGTGTGTAAGAATATGTAAATAACTTGGATATGTTGGGTAGCTCTGAGGCTGGCAAAAGAGATGATATTAAAAAAGCCAGAGATTTGAATCTCTGGTGGCTTAATATCCTCTTTTGCAGGTCCCTGACTCCTTATGAAATAAAATACATTGTGTAACATACTTAAAACTATCACAGTTAAATCTAAGTTCAATACCTGTAGTGTGATGCTCCTGTGTGTAATTTGGATGCCATACATTTTCCTAGTCATTACGTAGGAAAGACACTCTACAAAGTCAAGCTGAAAATCAATTGGGAAGTTGACTTTTTGCAACTTCTACAGCTTTTTTTCTTTTCTTGTTAGTTAAAGTATTTTCCTGCAAGAAAATTGCATTGACCGAATCACTGTGCTTCTCACTTATTTCTTGCTTTGTGAATTCATAGCTGTTCCATCTTATCAGAGTGGAAATTTCATTAGGGAAATTTTGAGGGGTTTTATTTTAATTAAAGGAGATATTATACTTACTTGGTCAAACTACAGCTGATAATTCCCAGCTGTCATTGTGGCATTTGTTTAATTAAGAGCAAAATTATCTGTACAACCGGAGAACCATGAGGTAGGCTCTTTCAGCATTTGCAGGTTAAGACCTCTAGCTGGGGTAAATCAGCATCGTTACCCTGCTGTCAATGAAAACTAGCACCTTCTGCCATCTGACGATAGATTAGAGCAACGGGAGAGGGTGGGAGCCATCGTACGTCTTCCTTGGGTCTGAGCTGCCAGTTAAACATCACTAATGATGCCGATAAGGATGTTTTCCCAAAGATCTCTTCCTGTCCAAGGTGCACTGTTCACCTCGCTCCCATTCTTCAAGACAAAAACCAGCTGTCTTGCTTTTCTGCAGATATACTTTGCCATACTTCACACTTCTGACATAGTTGATGCTTAACTTTTCTTTTTCTCTTGCAAAACTAATATTTAGGGGTTTAGCATGTCTATTTACGCATCTTCTGGGGAACTAAGCTTCTGTGACTTACCAGTCTTGTTCATGTATGTTTGATTGATTTGTAGACATTAAGGTTCCCATCATAAATGTATGCATTATGACCAACTGTAATTTAGTTAATCAGAAAGATAGGCATCGTTATATTAGCTTAGCAAATTGGTACTACGGAGGGGAAAAATCCCCTGACGGAGATAAAACAGATCTCAGACACTAGTCATCATCTTGCTGACCTTCAAATGAGTTTAGAGTCCTAACCTATTATCATCCCAGCAGGAATGAAATATCAAAGACCTCTTTTAGCATCAGGCGGAATTAATGATTATCCAGCAAGGAACAATGTTAGGAATTTTTTTCTTTATAGGATGTAAGAAGGGGTAATTTGTAAAATGAAGATTACAATTAGAAAATTCATTATGGTTTGTTATAATAGTTTTATGATTTGTTATTATAGTGTAATAGTTTCACGATTTTTACGTTACAATATAATATTTTTACGATTTTAAAAAAAACTTTCAAAAACTTTCAAACTTCTTTTTTGTGATGCATACACACAAAACAAGCAATTGGTCAGGCATTGGAACAGGCTGCCCAGAGCGGTGGTGGAGTCACTATCCCTGGAGGTGTTCAAAAAACATGTAGACGTGGCACTTCGGGACATGGTGTAGGAGGCCTGGGGGTGTTGGGTTGATGGTTGGACTTGATGATCTTAGAGGTCTTTTCCAACCTTAATGATTCTATGGTTGAAACGGTGGATGTGTGGTGAAACACAATAAAAACGTATGACGTGTGGGTCACGTGAAATGGAGGCTCTGTGGTGGGGCGAAGGCTCGGAGGCTCCACAGTCTGTCCTACTCTGACCGTGGCAGAGCGATGGTGGTGGGTGCTAGAGGGCTTTTACCATTTCCTCTTATTTTCACTGTGCTGTTTCTTCACGTAGGGCTGGCACACTCCTGTCCCTTTTGTGTGTCTACTGCCTGCTCTGGCAGCAGCACCAGTTGCTCAAGCATCAGATAAAGCGGTGCACAGCAGCTGTGGTGGCCTCGCCTGCACGGGAGCTGAATCCTTGTCTGCCAGTGACGGCGGCCATGGCCCAGCACGGCAGCAGAGGTGCTGCCTGGCAGGGTCCAGACGTTGTGTGCTGCTGCTTGGGAGTGGGTATGCTGCAACAGGCAGAACAGAAAAAACTTACCCTGGGTCATGTCAGCAGGGACTGACTTCTTTTCCTCCTGTGGAACATGGGACATCTTCTACTTCTTAGAATAATTTGAGACTTAAAAAAAAAAAAATCCTCATTTTGGAGGGACTCAGGACATTTTTTGTGCCCTGTTTTGTCCTGCCAGCCATTTTCTTCCTTCGTTTCATGGTATTGCCCTTGGAAGCTTGTCAGACCACTTCATGCTTGAGCAGGACCGCCACATTGGTTGTAGGATGTTGGCAGGGATTTGTGCCTCCAATAAGCAGAAACACAGAGCTTTTTTCACTAAACGTGGATTACACGCTCGCACCAGTGTGGACACAGTGGCTCAGAAATCCCTTTCTCACAAATAATGATCTGAGATTTTTCTTAAGGAGCAGCGGTGAAATGAACCAACATGGAATAATGAATAGTCAGTCCCAGTCCTTGTAACTCAGATTGATCTTTGGTGTAGCGGTGGTGGAAAGAAGCGTCTGTTGGTATGTATAAATTTACATGCATATAAAGGGTAATGCTCAGAAGACTAGCTGACCACACCAGGAAACCTCTACCAAAAAAACCAAACAAAATCCCACCCATGGTGTGGGTGGGCACAGCAGGGNGCTCTCATTGTGGCTCTGGCAGCGCGTGGTCCTTGTGTTCATGGGATTAATTCAGGTGCAGGTATGGCTGTGAGGTTTAGCTGGATTGGTTGTGACACCAGGAGAGTCTGAGATGTTAATCAAAGCCATGTTAAATGGAGAATTCGTAAGTGACCCAAAGTGATGATTTCCCATAATCTTCTCTTTTTTTACTGGATGGACAAGATGGAAAACTGATGAGTCTAAACCACTTTTTTTTTTAAGCCTGATTCTGAGCAGTATGCTAGATCCACTTGATAATATAATTGATGTATCGAGTTTGCCCAGACCTTCATTCGCTGATGGTCTGAGTGTATAGTTTGACTTGAAATCCCCTCCAATAAATTCAAGGCTGTAAGACTGTAATAGGACCCCAGAGCGACCTCCAGTTTCTTGAACTAGAACACATGTTTTCAGAGATTTTTGGGAGGTATTGATCTTCGGTGTGTTTAACAATAAATATTAACCTCAGAATTATGTCAGGGAAAGATGAGAAATGAAAGGGAGGGCAAAACGGGTAATGTTTGCACTGCTAGAAGAGAAGACTAATTGTTCTTGTAAGAGACCCGCTCGCTTCTCGGTGCCCGCCATCTGAGCCGATGGTGGGCCGTGCACCGGGGTCAGCAGCAGCACCAGTGTCCTGCCCTGCCTGTCCTGCTAGGGCAGGACCCACTGCGGGGCCAGGGCGGTGCAGGGACAGCAGCGGAGCCGCGGGGCTTCTGCTGCCTCGGAGTCCCCTTGGCTGCTCTTTCCTCTCTGAGGCATCACCATCCAGTTTAGAGGCACAGGAATTTAAGTGTACTCCTTCTTTGTAAATGCCAACGTGACGGAAATAGCACAGCAGCGAGAGCCAGGGTCCTTGGGGGGCTGTCTCCTCCTCCATCATGGAGTTTTTAAAGCCTGGAAAGGCATCGACCCATTAAAAATCTCATAACAAAAGGTGAAAAATGTGGAGAAAATTTGACCTGTTAATAAAGGATTTAGTCAAACATTTATGTAAATATTTGTACTGCACTATACCATTAGCTTTTCCAGTTAATCTGCTTTCTCTGCTAATGGCTCTGAGCAAAATATGTTCCCAGAGTAGTTTACAATAAAAATTAGTGCTGTATCTGGCCTATTACTCTTCTTCCACAAATGATTAAAAAGGGATAGATGGAAAAAATCCATTTCTGAGCGGGCTTTTTTCTCCTGACCACTGATCATTCTTTCCTCTTAAGGAAGATAAAACAACTAAAAGACAACAGAAATTGCCATTTTCTGGGAAGTCTGCTTGGTTTGCCCATCATTTTGCAAGGCAACTTTTATTTGCAAATGGAAAAATCTTAAGAATTTAAAATGTCACTTAAAGTGTCTGCAATTGCCCTGTAGAAGAGTTTGTTCACCTGTCAGACTTTTTAAGCATATGAACATGGATTTCTTTTACTCCTGGGAAATCTTGTCCAATTCTAACACTTTTCAGTGTGGTTGGCGAGGGGGTAGCCTGAAGTTAAACACAAGGATACATTATTGCATTTGACACTTATCACAAACATTGTGCTTAGTGTATTTCGAACACTGAACACAAAGGACGGGCCCTTCAGCACACTGGATAAACCTCCCTCATGCCAGAAGTCCAAGTACTACCAGCAGAGTAACTTCTAGGTGAAATTCTGCTGAGAACCAGCTCTAGGCTTCTGCATTTGAATAATAAGATGCTGTTTCACTTTGCATGTGAAGAAGAATTGCAGTAATGGACATTTTGACTTTCTGTGTGATCTATGCTCAGATGCCCTATAAAGCAAATATTAACAGCCCTTCTGGTTTGCAAACAGCTGCCTCTTACAGCAACACTGAAGATTAAACCTACCAAGGGCCAGCGTAAAACCCTTTCGTTTTCCAGATTCTGCTCAGTCAGCCACAATTACTGGTTGAATGGGGGTAAATAGTTTTTAGAAATGCTGAGACTTAAAAAAACTACAAACCCTGCATCACAAAGCAGCTTTAAATGAAGCGTAGTAGATCCCTGACAGCCAAGGGTCTTCACCAGGAAGAGACTTGTTTGTGGCCACAGGGGACCGGGTAAGGAGGGTACAGCCAAGGTGGCCGGGGTGTAGGAGACATCCACACGAAAGAGAGAACCGAGGGACCCCAAAACAAGATGTGAGGATGTTTCTCTGCCACCTTTGTCAGCTGGAGGGATCACCAGTGTAGATGTCGGTACAGACCTGGTTGAAAGCAAAAGGTGTCACTCGGTCTGCCTGGAGCATTTGGGGAGGGGGACAAGCAGGGAAGGGTAAAGACAGGGAATTTGTGGACCTTCAGATTTTGTTCTGATTTGAAACGCTTGATTTTGAAAGCTCAAAATATTCTCAGAAATGTTGCCTTTCCTTCACCTTTATCCACAGCCCTTGGGCACCACAGACTCATGCAGCATCGGTTGTGCGGTTGCGACCGAGCCTGGATTTTCCCTACAAATCCCTGCTATAGACAGAAAGTGGTTTTCAATTAGACCTCTCTTTCCTGCAAATGTTCAATCTGCAGATCTTAATAGCAAGAACACATACTAAAAACAAATGCTCAGCTTGAGCAGTTGCTGAAGGTGAATACAGAAGTCTGTATCTCACTGCAAAAAATGCCTTTACGTGCTGTGTTGGAGGCATCCACTCAGGAGCCAGATAAACATGTAACTTAGCAACAAAGAACAAATTGTGAGGGTTTGCAGTGAAATGTCAGAGCACGATCTTTAGATCAACTCATACCTGTATGAGCAAATACCCCGATTTGCCGAGCTGAGCCCTCCTGCACACCCCGTGGTGGCTGGTGTGGGCTGTCTCCTACGGTCCTTGAGCACCCAGCGCTTGTAACTTTGCCGGCTGCTCTTTTCCCAGACTTGTTCAATCGGTTCCACTTTTCCATGGGTCTCATAAAAAGCCATTATGTCCATTTCCTGCCAAAGGGACCCTGTCATGAACAAAAACCTCTGTGTTATTATCCACCTCTTTCTTAAAATGATAAACAGTACATTGAGCCTACAGCATTGTGCCGTGTGTCTGCACGAATTCTTGTAACAGACATGCTGAGGCTTGGAAAAACTTATTTTAGATAAGCCAAATAATCTTTTCAATTATCTTTTGCTGAAAATATTGTATTTTTGTAGGCATTCAAGAGCGTTATGGCATAAAATACTAGCCTAATTATCATTATCTTCTCTATTATGTTTGCTGAAATATTTTTTGGAGTTGTCAAATATGTGTCTATTTTGTTATTTGGGAAGGAGTCTTTAGACAGCTGTATATTTTGTTTCTCGATCATGTAATTTGATCGTATTTGATTGCAATAAGATGTTATCTGAAAGGATAGCAGCAGCAGCTCATGCTTGTTTATTAGAATTATTCTGTTCTGGCAAGAACAGATTCCTCAGATGGCTCCTACAACCGGTGCTTTCCGACAGCCCGGCTCCCGGTGCCGGCACGGTGGGTGCTGGCAGGGCCAGGGGCAGTGTTTTTCCCCTCCTGAGGGTCTGCTTGACCCCTGTGGGCTGGGGCGATGCTGGGTGCACTGTCCTACACGGATCCTGGGGGTTCGGCTTAGCGTCAAGCACACGATTAGTGAGCAAGGCTGTGCCCTTGCTTCAAAGCATATGTGCACATCTTAGACCCCTTCGAGCTAATGCTCAGCTCCTGGCGGCACTGAGCTGATAATGCTGAAATGCAGTTTTTTCCCCACAAGTTTCGTGATTAGGTACAAGGCTGATGGAAAATCCCACTAGCTGCTAATGTTGCAAAACACTATTTGCCTGAAATTAAGAGAAATTTTATTGCAACAGGGAGCCAGCAGAGGGGATACATTTACAATTCTCCCTGGTTCCCTCCAGAAAATGTTGTTTGGATCTGGCTTGCTGGAGACATGACGATGCTCTCTGGCTGCTGAATAACCATGAGATAGGTGCTGCGAGTGCATGTGTTCATAGTCAAGTGCGGGGGGGGCGGTGTGGGGGTAAAGCATTGTGCTTCAAGCATCGGTATATCCATTTACTTAAATTATCGCTAAAGCTAATGTCACCCCGTCTACTCCATCGCATGTTATTGAGTGCTCCAGCTGAGTAATCTCATTAGAATTTGTCTTGTTTTCACCTCTGGCAGCAGCCATGTACACAGCTTCTGAAAAGGTTACTCACACAATATTGCATGACCTTGATGAAAGGCTAATTTGATAAGAATTCAATTTTAAATTCCATTTGTACTGACAAACCAGGATTTTATTGATGTCACAAATTTTCAGCAGTGGAAGCGACATTAGGAGCGAGACTGCATTGTTCGTAGGCCTGAAGGTGGAAAAGGCAGAGGATTTATAGGGGCTGCTTTATCAAAGGGTCAACATAACTTGCAGCAGTTTAGTCTAAATGCTTCAGTAAAGTGTTCTTAAGTATTTTTTCCTTTATTATCTTATTATTCTTTCCAGTTTACTTAAAGAGATCTTTGCAGTGGCAGGGACGAAACACAGGCTGATAAGTAAGGTTGTTTCCAAGTGCATTTTCTACTTGCCCTTTCATCCTTTGGTCTTCATGAGGTTGAGATAACAGACTGCATACATAAACAGCATGATTTGCTCTCCCTGAATGGCAAGTTCATGCCATGAGCGTGGGTCCCCTCTGTCCGTGTCAGAAGCCACCAGGCAGTTGCAAGCTCGCAGGGCTGAGCTGGGCACGGGGGGGCCGGACCCCACTCACCCCCGCCGCGATGCCACTGAGGATGGGCGCCGGTGTCTGCACCGCGGCAGCCCGTGCCCAGCCGGACAAAGCGGTTGCTTTCATCACCTGTGCAGAAAGGACTCGTCTTGCAATGGACTGGCACCAGCCTGCAGTTACAGCCGGGGCCGCTCTCTGCGCGGGCAGAAGGCATCCGGGCCCTCAGCACCACCCATCCCCTCCCCAGCTGCCTGCAGCAAGGAAGAAGTCTGAGGCATAAAACTGGAGAAGGGGTTTGGTGCAAAGGTCTCAGGTTCCTGAAAGCTTGCCCAGTTTTCCCAGCTGTGTCTGTGGCTTTAATAAGGGACGCTGCCTCTCCCTGAGCCTCGTCTCTTGTGCAGGTCATCAACAGCAGGGCCAGATTTGGACCCACAATTCTTTAATCCTGTTCCTCTGCTGAAACTGCGAACCTCACTGTCTTGTAGTCCTTTTCCATTGCCTTTCGTCCTGTGAGAAAAAGGTACTTATTGGTGCCATCAAGCACATCTTTGATCTCAGACCTATTTCAGATGAAGCCCTCCTTGGGGAGAGGACTTGGAGGGAGTGACCAAGGGCAACAAGAGTCAAACCCTCCTGCACTGCTTCCACCAGCGTTGGCAGAGCCTGGGTAGAAGCCAGCACAGAGGGGCAGGGTGTTCCTGCTATTTTTGGAGGCAATTTTAGCTGTGTTACAGAGGACACCCATGGGAAGAGAGAGGTGTAATCAGGAGCATGCCCAAACAGGCAGCAGTGCAAGGGCACCGTGGAGGTCACAAGGACAGGTCAAGTGCTGTGGCAAAGGACGGTCCCGGACCGTCTGCTTACCCAGGCTGTGCTCAGAGTCTTGCTCTCTCCAACACTGCAGCACAGACAGTTTTTCTAAGAGGACGTGCCTCACTCACATTGCCTGATTTCTGTCGTGTTCTGGGAACAAATGGGGAGCAAACAAGAAATACACCTTTTTCCAGCCACTTACACTGCCCATCAGTTGCTACATAGTCCACCAGCTTGATGTGATGCTGAGTACCGTTTTTAATGCTTCCTGCACATGATCAAGGAGCCGTTTAGACCACACCACACCCACGTCTGTCAGACGCTGCCTGCCCATCACTCATTAACCTCTTGTAACGAGAACCTGCAACGCAAAGCATGACGGTGTGAAGGTGGTGCTGCAGTGGTCCATTGCCAAGGGCGAAGGGAGGATTGTGCCGAGGGAAGTAAGGGGGAGCACAGGGAAGAAAGCTGCAGGTAGCCAGGGGCTGTGGGAGTCAACGTGGGCAGAAGAAAACGGCAACTGAAGAGAGGCTCACAGCAGCCTATTACTGTTTCTTCCAAATCCAAAGAAGCTTAGCAGCAATACAATCTGTTCATATAAAAATGTGTTAGCGTAAGGCAGGGTGGGAAAGCCTGCCTGAAAAAGGTACTTGACAAATAACAGTGCTCCAGCACAGAGAAACATCTGGCGAGGAAGGGTGGTGGCACCTTGCAGGAGCTCTCCCCTGGGTCTGCACGCAATGCGCGCCGCAGTCAGGCTGAGCCAGCCCTCTGGGACAGGGCGCCGTTTCACGCTGGTCTCCTGCAGAGCTGCCTCTCCCTGTTCCTCTGAGATCTTCTGACTTTTTCCTTCTGTTTTTTTTTTTTTTTTTTTTAACCCAAGCACAAGGAAGAATAGGTGGCTCAAAAGGATGACTCCCAGTGGTATAAGGCCATCTTTGTTTCAACGGAAGCGTGCCATTTCCCCCCCCCACATCAAAAGTCCACCTGATCCTGCCAATCCCATGGCCTTTTAGATGTCCATCTGTGCCCAGCGTGGAATGGAGAACCTCCTGATCCCGAGCATCCCACTCCCGAGCCAGCCCAGGGTGGCTGACAGGAGCGCCTGGGCGAGAGGTGCCCCACGCAGAAGGGCTGCAGATGGAGAGAGACACCTCTCAAAGGTGCGTTCCTGCCTTTCATTGTTACTGATCTCTGTTGAGAGACATCATTCTGGAAATCTTGAATATCAGCAACTTTGCTATTCTTCCACATTTGAAGACCATACGGCTACTGAATCTCTTTTTTTTTCCCCCAGCCAAGGGTTTCTTGAGGTTCTCAGAAAATCCCCAGGAAGACCTGTGTAATCACAGTTTTCCTGTGTATCATGTCCGGAGTTCAGTGGCTGAGAACTTGTCCCTGCAGCACAGCCTGGCATTTTCCCCAGACAAAGCAGTAATCAAAGAGGAGTCCGAGCTGAGCGGGGCGGAGAGCGGCATTGTCTCTGTCCACATTTACAACTATCAATTTAACTCATCTCGTATTGATTTAAATCTGATCCCGCTGAAGAGGAACTTAGCTCTGAAGCTCTTGATACACCTCCACTTTTTGCTTTATCCATTCTAATCACATATACCGTTTCAGGTATTTGATTTTAAATTGCAAAGTGATTACCATGGCCTGGCTGGATTTAGAAGTAACTTGCTAAAATACCAAGGGTATCTGGCAGCTTTCTGGGTACGATTGCCAAATCCCGGGAGAACATTAGAGGAATACAGAAACTAGTCCCAGTGAGGCTGGGGGGATGCTGCTGTGTTTGCTTAGCTAAAGCCATCGTTAATTAATTGCAATTGCTGCTTGAAGGTTTGCCCCAGAAGGCAGAGAGGTGCCCAGGCAAGCGGCCGTCCTGCTGCAGGGACCTGGGGAAGAGCCATCCCCATGGAAATACTTCCAAGGCCCCAGCAGGTCCTGTGAGTTCCTCTCCAGAGACTCACCTGTGAAAGGCTCTGCTCCGGCCAGCGTGGCTTTTCTCCTGGGCACAGACACCACCGGTCGTTCACATGCCTGCCCGCATCGATGCCAACCATAATATGGCTGGTGAGAAACCCCTTCTCTCCGCAGGAGCTGGAAGTGCCCTGCACAGGTAAAGGATGGCTCGTCCCCTCACCGCGGCTCTCGATGGTGCACAGCGGGGGCTCACAGGCTGTAGCGGGATGAAGATGTGTCATCCAGGAAAGGGAAGGCTGCCATTTATGGCTAGGGGAAATCAAAAGGAGGTGGGGAGGTGAATGTGACAAATTGCTCTGTAAGCGTCAGGGATGACTGAATGGCTTTGGAGGAACTAAAAATAGTCAGACCTGGCTCCACCGGGTCCTGTTCGTGGTCTTTCACATCTGCAGAAAGCTGGTGGTGATATAAAATGGGTTATACCCAGGGATGGTGTAAATCAGTGTAGTTACACCAGCTTTGGTCTTGAGGGGGCATTTAGAGGTGAGAGGGACCCTCTCCTCCAAAGACACCCAAGCTCAGCTGCAAGCCTGTGCTCAGGCTCCCCACTGGTAATGCCCGAGGCTGCGCCAGGCTCTGCACAGCTCAGGTGGCGGGAGGTGGCACTGAGCGGGGACACGTGCTCCAGGATGGGGGTCCTGCCCGAGAAGGATGATTACTGTCCCCTATTATTGTGAGCCGCTAATCAGCATGCGCTGCGGTTGCTGCACCCAGAGTGTTGCAGCTCTAAAGCAGATCCAGTATTATAATTACTCTGAGTTAGTACCTTGGAAAAATCAAATGTCTTCTGAAAGTAACGATATCCTCTGCAAAAAAACCTGCAAAGGGAAAAGCCAGCCTTATCTGACTTAATTTCCTTTTGCTTTGATAGGTTTTGCAATAAATTACTTACTTAATGGATAGCATGAAACATCACACAGTGATATTTCAAACATTCAAATGCCTTGATCATTTAATACCATTTTCCCTTTTATATGATGCCATAGGCACAATTTTAATTATAATATTTATGCAAATTATGTTTGTATAATCGTATTTGAAAGACTGTGTGGATCAAATTTTCCAGCCAATTTATCTAAATACAAGCCTTAAACTTTCCCTTTATCACTGTCACAAACACTCTTTCTCTTAATTTGTCATTTCAGGCATTTTCTATTACAGTATCATACAAGACTCAGTGTCATTTGTGGCCTCCAAAAAAAATGACTCTGGATCCATGGTAGGAAAACCCAAGCACAGGTTTATGTATGGGATGTAGAAAATCCCAGCATTGTATTTAAGATTATTTATTTTTGAACTGCTTTGTTTTCTTTTTTCCCACCACTTTACGAATTTTTGCCCACATGTTTATCTGAGAAGCCATGATCTGGGCTGCTGGAGGGCTCACAGCAAGGCAGCTGTGAGAGCCTGGGCTGCCCTTGGGACAGCACCCAGCTTTTCCTCCCTCTTTAACTTTTGCTGCAGGGTGGTGAGGAAGGCAACGTTGGGGAATTAGAGCAATTCATTAGAGACTCTCAGTTATTCATTGCATCTCTTCAGTTTCTTATGTCACCCTTCTTGCATGTGGGTTTGAATGACGCCCTGGCTTGGAGCCTGTGGTATTTTCTCAGGCAAAGGTCCCCTGAATTCAGCTTATCAGTTAGACGTGAACTTTGGCAGAGTGAATGCCCTGCCTGGAGTCTGAAAGCATTTCAGTTCCCAACAGAAGTGCTGGTTTTTTGATCTAAAATTTTTTATACTGTATATTTCATACCAAATACTAGTAGAGGTTGACATGTGTTGCAATGATCTTGCAGGGACCTGCTGGTGTGAAGGAAAGATGTGGAATATTTACAAATTCTTGAGGATTGGCAGAGTTTTAAATGTACTGTGACAATATGAGAACAGAAGCCCAGAACCAGAGAGAGATTAAATATTCTCAGCTTTCCTCTTCTCTCAAAAAGGGTTGATTCAGTGAGCGTAGAGCTTTGTCCCTTCTGCCCCCTGCCCTGGTAGACGTGCAGGCTGGAGGATAACTCACTGGGGGTTCACGATGTGATGAAAAGACCTCAGCTGCACCTGACAGGAACCACTTACAGTACAGGTGTGATGATTGCAATGGGTGGCTCTTTATCTTATCTTGATTTAACTTTTAAGAGCCAGCCCCTGGATGAGACGGGTGCGTGCTGTGTCCCCTCCCAAGCAAGCCTGCAGCCCCGTTAGGAAGGGGATGTTTTGCCCGTTAATGCTCTCCGTGTTGTCCTTCTGTGGTGTGGCACTGAGCTGTCCTCGTTTTGGGCTCAGATCCCCAGGAAACGTATGCTTCCCCTTGCCGTCGTTGGAGCCGGGGGGGCAGATCCCACTTGTGCAGCACCAGCTTTTCCTCATCGCTGGCAGCCATTGCCAGGACATCTGGTGCTTCAGCTCAGTGTGCCACCAGTCCCCAGCTCTTCTGTCAGAGCAGGGCTTGCCAAGTTAAATATCTATAAAGCCCCAGCTGAAAGCATTTGTCTCTCCAAATGTGGAGTCTGCAGATGAGCAGGAGCTGGGAATCGTTTTCCCTGGACCCGTGGCTGGGCTCTGGGGACATTGCTGGGTGTCCAAAGCCTTGCTCCAAGAGGAGGGCTTGGTGTGGGCACGTGGGAAGTGGCAACTCTGCTCATAGGAGAGGGTTAGAGGCAACCTGAGCATAAACCATCCTCTTGTATTGAAATGCCAGCCCTTTACCTGCATATTCCCCCTCCTGGGGATGGTAGCAGACATGTGCACAGCCCTGAGCACTGGACCTCCACAGGAAACTCTTGTCCGTGCCAAACGTGAGCGTGCTCTGGCTGAGGAGGGGTAGGCAGCAGCTTCCACACGGTGCGATTAGCACCACATTGATGGCGAGTGGAGCTGGTCTTCGATTTCCAGGCTGCGATACAACAGTTGTACGCCAATGGCTCAGGAAGGCTCCAGCACCTGTAATGATGAGCTTGATGTCTTCCCCTTCTCCTTCTGAATCCGCTTAGAGTGCCACATGTAAATCCTCCATGCCATATTAGTGTGTGACAATGTTCATTAGCAAATGACTCCAGGGTTGTCTAAATGAGAAAAGCAATTAGGCAGATTTGTGGAAGACAAAACATGTATTGATTAATGAAATGATGACACATGCAGAATAATTTTGGACTCAAACAGAAAGTAAAAATCAAAAGGGGAAAAAAAAGCAGGTGTCTTCCAATTAAGGCGTAAATCAACAATTATGAGCTTTCTCTGACTACCTTCTGAAACTCCTGGCATTCATCATTGCTGCTCCGTACATAACGTTCCAAAGAAAGGAAGCAACCAATATTTTCACATAATTAAAGGAAATTATATATCCGGTACCTTTTAATGTGATTAACAACTATGGGGGAAACTGTTTAAGAGCAGCAGTTAAGAGGAATATTAGAGTACCATTTAGACGGAGTTAAATAACCAAGTTTATATCTGCCCAACTGTGAATTTGGAAGGTCTGCCTTGTGGGTAAGATAAAACTGTTCATTCAGATAATGAAGCAAGTAGTACCTGGAAAAGATTATAATTGTGGCTGTGAAACAGGGCCACGGTGGTATTTATTTATTTGGCTTGGCCTGTGATGAATAGTGAATTTGCACAGAATCTCAGTACATCAAAAAGATGCCCGTATATAAACCAGGCATATTATTCTGCAATAAAAAATAGATACACTCCTAAATGCATTATGCAAAAGAGAAAAATTAATGTAGGGCTGAGCTTTTTCCTTGGTCACAGCTCAGTGGTCTGCAATGATTTTCGAAAGCGGGTGGAATCGAAAAGATTAAAACCAGCCTGGGAATGGTTTTTCACAGGGCTGCTTTGTGGAGGGCCTGCAAGCCACAGTCGAGGCAGAAAGGTCCTGTGGGGAGAAAGGGCTGGTGGGTGGACAAGTGGACGGACAGATGGACAGACAGATGTCTCGGTGACCAGGAGCAGGGACCTGGGCACTGTGGCGGGTGAGCAGCGGCCGGCTGCGCTCACCGGCAAGGACGTGGGCTCTGTGCCGCTCTTCCCTCCCAGCGGTTCCCCACGCCGACAGCGCAGCAGGCCGCTCTGTTGGGGTTCTTGCTGGGAGCATCGTGTCGTGGTCCTGCTCCCCGCAGCCCCACGGCCTGTCAGTCTCGTTTCCTCCTCTCCTTGCCTTCAGCCTTGAGACTCGGGCGACGTGGCGGAGCTGGGCAGGGAGCGGACGGCTCGGAGTGAAGCTCCGGCCTGCCTGGCATTGGGACAGCAATGGCCTGCCTTGCCGCTGCCGAGGATGCTCCGGAGCCGGCGCTGTGCGGGTGCTTGTGCTCTGCTTCACGTGGTGTGTGCCCCAGTGTCATGTATGGTTTTAGCTGGGATAGTTAATTTTCTTCACTGTAGCTGGTATAGTGCTGTGTTTTAGACTTGGTATGAAAATAATGTGATAACACACTGATGTTTTAGTTGTTGCTAGGTAGCGCTTACACTAGTCAAGGACTTTTCCAGCTTCCCATGCTCTGCCGGGTGCACAAGATGCCGGGAGGGGAGGGAGCACATCCAAGAGAGCTGATCCGAATTGGCCAAAGGGTATTCCATATCTTGTGACCTCATGCCCAGTATATGAACTGGGGGGAGTTGGCCGGGGGAGGCAGCGATCGCGGCTCGGGGACTGGCGGTGTCGGTCAGCGGGTGGTGAGCGGTTGCAGAACTTGTGGGGTTTTTTTCCCTTTTCCCTTTATTCCCTGGGTTTCGTTTTATTCTCTCTCATTATTTCTTTTTATTATATTATTATTACCATTACTATTCTTACTATTTTATTTTAATTATTAAACTGTTCTTATCTCAACCCAAGGGTTTTCTTGTTTGTGCTCCTCCGATTGTCTCCCCATCCCACAGGGATGGGGGGAGTGAGCGAGCGGCTGTGTGGTGCTTCGTTGCTGACTGGGGCTAAACCACAACACCCAGCCAGAGGAGCAGCCGTGCCCTGGCTCTGCTGGCTGCTACCCCAGCTAGCGAGGGGGGCTCACCCGTGTCCTGCCTGTGTGTCCAGCTTAGACCTGAGCAGCCCGTGGGTTTGTCTGGGCCCTGCTGCAGGACAGCTGAGCCACAGGACCTGGGAGCAGAGGCACACAGCGTTGCCAATGCTTGCACCGCCTGCTGCCGGCAGCTTTCCTCTGAGCGGGGAGCCGGGAGCGGTGCACTGCTGCTCTCTCCGCCTGACCCCGTGCTAAATTCGATCACTCCTATTATCCTTAGCAGACAGGAAAGAAAGCGTTTCACTAGATGAAAGTGCACTTCTTGAGGCTACGTTTATATTTTCTTCTTAACTGTCTGCGTGAAATGACACATTACTTAGAGGAAACAGAGCACTAATATGCAAAAGAATTTCTGTTAATGTAAAGTGCAAGACAGCACATATAAAGAGATATGCTTTCATTATGCAGCGGGTATATTAAATGAACCAGTTATGTCCTGGCACGGGCTCAGTTTTCTGGAGGGATAATTTGTTGTATGAATGTAGGGACCTGTTAAATTAACTAAGACCCAGTAGATGAAGTATAAATTAAGAACTCCTCTGTGCCCTCCTGTTTTCTATCTCCAGAAGGTACCAATGATCTTAAACAGGGAAGTGTTCCTTTAGAGATTGTTATGCTTCTAAGTTAGGCAAGAGGACAAAAGTGCTGGGTAAATACCTCTTGGAGGATAATTGTGCTCCTGCCTCTAATGCTGAGCAGCATTATCAAAATCTTGGGTAATGAGCTATTCCCCAAGTGACCGGTGTGGAGCACGTTAAATTCGGCCTTTAGTGCCCTGAAGTCAGCGAGGAAGTTTCTGTCGACTTATGGCAGAGCTGGGTTAAAGCCATTAACCTCAGCTCTGGAAGGTGTGTGAGCACCTTGTCAGTGTGTTAGAAATGCAGGTATGGGGCTGGGAAAAAATAAGCAGCATGTTTGCTGCTGCCTGTTCCTGCTCCTTCCCAGTGCACGCCCACCAGCTCTGCCTTTGCCAGGTATCTCAGCCTGCGAGCTCGTAGCAACCTGACGTCCGCGTCTGCCATCCTTGTGTGATCCCTTGCTCTAATCAAGACACATAGCATGCAAGAGACCTCCTCCCTGCCTAGTGACTCCCCCTGCTCGCCAATGCACCAATATTTTCTTTTAAATAGCAGCAATCTCCATCCTGAAGTAGCAGTTAGAAAACCTGCCCAGCAGCAGCATGAGTTCAGGTCGTCTCTGCCCTCCTGCTTGTGAACAAACCTGTCGGTCCCCAAGCATGGGTCCATGCCTCGAGTCTTGGCGTCTGAGCAGCAGCGTGACACCAAGGACTGCTGCGAGCCTGGAAGATGGGTCTGACGGTGCGAGCAGTGCTTCTGGTGTGGGGCAAGTGGCTGGGAGGAGTCCTGCAGGAAGGAGAGCTGCAAAAAGCTGGTTTACGCAGAAATGCCTGTTAATGCTGGATCCTAATGACAGCAGCTTAAATACCAGTGTCTTTAGTTATTTCCTGATTTAATTTAGCAGAACCAGACAGCTGATGCTTTTTATTTTTCTTCAAACAGAAAGCCTGCCCCCATCCCTGAATTAACTGCTAGCACAGCAGGCTGTCCTCACAGATTTGTTTATCAGGACACAAAGCCTCCATATACTGGGTGTGAATAATTAGTGACTGCAAATCTTCACTCTAAAAAGCGATCTGCTGTGTAATTTCCTGTTGTCCCCAAAAGTCTCTGAATCAGGGACCCAAGGGGAGCTAGCTGCTGAACACCCCAGCCCTGGGTTGGTAAGCCTGCCTCTCCCCGCCACGGCACTCATTCAGATGAACGACTGAGTCAAGTGCTGGCTGAGCAGCTGTGAGCAGGGTATGTACAAACCATTTCCCTTCTCTTGATGAGAAAGGCATAAAGAAGGCTAATGCCTCGGTAAAAATCAACTGTGAGTGACCTTGTGTTCTCCAACGCTGGAGCAGATACAGACTTGCCACTAAAATGATATTGAAATTATGCATTAGATACAGCAATTGGGAACTGCCTTGAGGTGACCTGCTCTGCCCAGGGACGGCCCTGGACCAGGCTGCTGTAGCTCGTGGTTCCCCAAACGTCCCAGTGAGCAGGGAGACCCACCACAGCATGCTCAGGCAGTGAGTTTTGCTTCACTTTTCCTTTTCATGTCTCGGTCTAAACCAACCTGACCATGCGTTGTTTCAGCAACTGCAAAAAAGGAAAAGCGGGGTGAAGAACAACACAGCTGCCTTAAACCTGCAAACTTCAAACACCCTGAGTTTTTCTAATGTGTTTTGAAGTACTGTGTCAGCTTAATGAATGTTTTGATATGTCACACTTAATTACCTTAGCAAACCCTTGACTAAAACATGGCCTAAAAAGATGGAAATCAGTCCCTGGATGGTGGAATTTGCCTGGTCCTCTTATTTCAAGCAGTTAAATGACTGAGTAATAGATCCATAAATGAACATCTTATTAGCCTAATCCTGAATGGAAGAATACACAAATCAGCCATTTGTTCAGTGGATATCATTTAAGCTTGCCATCCATCTTAGTCAAAGGAGATGCCTAGTTTAATTTATCAATGCCTAGACGAGAACTCCCAGAGAGGGAAGGGGGGAGGGAGAAAGAGTCTACAACTGGCACTCTCCTGCTTTTGATTAGCAAAGCTGTTGTCTAAATGCAGCAGTTCCTACAGCTGTGGGCTGTCCTGCTTAAACATACAGAAGCAGTGCGGTAAGCAGAAACATCCAATTAAAAAAGGATCAGGAACCATAAAAATAAACTTTAGGAGGTCAATAAGGAAAACAGGAGATAGAAAAAGCAGGTCATGGGTCTCCCGGAGAGTGGGAATCAGTGGCTGTCATTCTATGGAGGGTAGGAGAGGGATGGGTCAGGCCTGTAGGAAAGGGGACAATGCTGGCGACGCAGCTGCGAGGACCCCAGAGATCCGTGGGGAATGTCCCCTCTTTGCTGCGGGATGCCTGGGCAGAGCAGCAGTGTGGTTGAGCCCTGTGCCAGCAGCAGGCACTGAAATCGCTCCTTCCAGATCTGCCAGCTGCTTCCACCCAGCCCCTCCCTTCTCCGTGCACCTTCCATGCATGGAGGCAGGCGCCAGTGCTGCTTCCTCCATGCTTGCATTCCCAGGACAGGGAGCTGGAGGGAGGACCGAGGGTGCATCCTGCTGGGAGCACCTCACCCGGGTGAGCGGCACCTGCGGTCTCACGCTGGTGTGCTCCTGCTCCATCTCCATCTTCCTGGTTGTGGTCCTTCCCTTCCACCCCAGACCCATCCTTAGCTTTCCACGTGTGTGTGTTCTGTGCTGGGGTTTCATCCCTCTCAAAGGGGACTGGTGGCCCTGATGGTAAGGCAGCCGGATCCGAGGGCTTTGCTGTTGGCAGGTGTGCTGGTCTTCATACAGTATTTCAGCAGATCTCCTTTCTGTGCTTTGTTTCCCCCATTTGTAAAGCAAAGGTGAGACTTCACCCACCCGCAGGTAATACCTTTAGAATTCTTGTTAGCCAGAACTGTAAAAAACACAGCTATCTTTTGGGCAGGAAATTTAACCCGTGTCAGTGTCAGTGCTGCCTGACACTAAAATTTTGCTGATAATTGTATAGTTACAGAACACTTGCCTTCATTGCAGGGCTGCAGCATGCACATTTGAGCCAGCTCAAAGTCAGATAAGACTGTTTTGAAATCTTCACTCAGTTATCCCTCCAGATCTGGTCGGTATGCAATCCCCAGGAAAATTATAGGTATTGAAAGTCCTAAAACAAACAAGGATGTTAATGGGATGCAAGTGCCCATGGAACGTGGTGAGGAAGTGCTGGTCTTCATCACTTTCTCCCTATGACAAGTGCAGCCACAGTGTCCTGGACTAACTGATCTGTTTGTCTGCCATAACATTGGTTTGAGTTTACTCTGGCCTTTTAAAAACAAGTACGTATCAGGCTGGTTCTGCTGTGGTGACTGTTGGCGCTGGTCCTTCCAAAGCTGCGCTCTCCGGTGGTTTCCTGGGATTTCTTGCCATGTGCAGTTAGTTGAGGTTGGGCACAAGGTGAAGGCTGCTGCACCACAAGGCTGCAATCCTCAGGGGGCTTCTGTGCATCTGGTATTGAAGAGATATGTCCTGCTGCTGTGGATGCGTGCTGGGCACCTCTTAGGGGTCCTTCGCCTCTGAAACTGGCAGCAGACCGCAGCACATCAGCAGCACTGTGGTTTTACCGACAGCTATGGTGTAGCAGCTTGAGGAGGGTTCCAAGCTGTCAGTGGGAGCTGTGGTTCAGGCGTGGTGGTGCTGGGGCAGAGCAGCATGCCCCTTCCGTGCCCCCCAGCTTGTGCCAGTGAGGGCAGCCAGGAGAGAAGCACAAGCCCTTGTCTGAACGGCGCGAGCACGATCACCAGTGCTGCTCTGCCATGCCAGGAGCAGGAGCTGCTGCAGGTGCTGTGGGACCTGGGCATCCCTCCTCGCCATCTCCTGAGGCTCTTGGGAGGGGATGTAGAGAGGAGCAGAATCACCTGGACTTTGCAGTGTCCTTGAAGAAGCCCGAAGCTGGACGAGGGACTTGTGCTCTCCTTAAAATTGACTGATTGAGACATAATTCGGATGCAAAACTTGTCATCAGTATTCATGTCCTTTGCCTCTGATGGCTTTTATCGAGCTAGATTTGAAATGATCGGAAATGGGAGAGTGGCAGATATCTAGAAAAGACTTATGAGGTTAGGCTGGGGTTTTGCAGAGATCTCTGAAGACGACCGAGAGAGTCACAGTCTGGATATACAGGAGGTTTTGTGGGTTTCTGATTTCTGGGTCTTTATTAAGCTGTGTACCGTAAAGTAAACGTAGTACAAGAGAGGTGGGAAAATCACCTTCAGTCAATGTTAGTAGCTCAGAGTAAATCAGCCTGCAGTTTTTCTCCAGAATTAATATTTCATCAGGCATGATTTAGATACTGCTGATTGAATTAACCCTAGAACTATTGCACTTAAAGACTGCGCTATGCCGTGAATACGAGGCATCACTTTCACAGCAATAAATATGACTATGCTGCACTCAACGGCAAGAGCCAGTGATCAGTGGTTCTGTAAAATACAATACTTCTCTTATGAGAAAGTATTTCTTGAAAATATACCCCTCAGCACCAGGCCCTGGGCCCGCACAGATCCGAGCAGAGCTTTGTCATGCTGGTTTATACCACTAGAGGGAATTTCCTTTCCTAAAACAGCAGGTACAACCCGAACCGGACAGTTGTGCGAGGACGGCCTTGAGCCCGGGGTCGGGCTTGCTCGCAGGCCACGTTACAAACACAACCGCCCTTGTGTTTGGGGTTAGACAGCACTGCTGTGCTCCAGGAACTGGCCCCATCATCGGTTGCGTTTCTCCTGCAGCCTGCTTCCTCCAGACCTGTAAATTTCTGAGCACAAATGCACTAAAAATTGAAGGTTCATGACGCAGGAAGATGTGCGTGTCCCAAATTCATAGCACTCCACTGGGGTACTGCTGGAAACATATCTCAGTTGTGGTTTTTAAAATAATTTTGAAGTAGTGCAGTGCTAGTTGGATCTGCGTGGCTATTTAAAATCCAGATGAGAAGAACCTAACAAACTGCATTTCTGTGAAGAGACCACAAGCTCTCCAAGTGCGCAGGCTGCTACTCCAAAGTGGCATAAATTGTTTAAGCTGTTGAAAACTGGGGATAAAATTCTGCCTTAGGATGTGTGTGCCGGAGTCAGAGACGGCACCGCCGTGTGGCTGCCTGGCTCCCGGCACGGCACTGCCCAAGAGCAGCGCCTGGGCTTCCCTTTGGTTCTCGTGTGGGGTTTTATCCAGATATAACTCAAATCATGATATAGCTCCTTAATGTCACTAACTGTGTGATTTAGGTTTTTGATCAGTAGAATATAGTGATCCAGAACACTTTTAATGAACTGTATATTTATCTAGGGAGTCATACCACTTTCATCCTCAACATAGCTAATAACCATAGCTCAAAAGAGACCACTGGCTCTGCATCTCATTTTCCATTTGTGCCTTTTTAAAGGAGATAATAATGAAAAGAAAAATGCAGTAGTTAGGGGAAATGGGTTCGCTCTGTGTTGCCATTTGTAAAAGAGGTGGGCGAGAGGCGGCGAGAGCTGTTCAGGGAAGACCCTTTGCAAACCCCACGTGTGTCTGTGCAGCCTCGGCACAGTGGGGGTGAAATGCTGAGGGCGCAGGTGATAGTGTTTGATGCCCACATTGTTCTTCATCTGCATGAGCCTCAGTGGCTGTCAGTGGACAAAGTAATAGAGAATCAGGGGCAATTCCTTTCCAAGCCCAAAAACTACAAAGAAGCAGTTAAGCAGGAGACTTCACCCTCCCCACTTCTTTCAGAATCACAGAGTTGCTGAAGTTTCCCATTTGTTTTTGTTTTTACTCTTCTTCCACTCTGAAAGATTCTTTTAGTGCAAGTCAGAAGTTGTATCAAGTCATGCAAAGATATTTTTTAACCATAGTATCACAGTTACAAAAAGGAATGGAATCGCAGGGGTACATTAATGACCTCTCTTCTAGTTCCCTCTTCTTTTTTTAAGGTGAGGGGGAACCCTAAAGCCTTCCTAATTGTTCTGCTCTCACGTAAAATCAATGCTTGACTGGAAATGGTATTTGTTCTGAAACAGTGAAGCACTTAGCAGTGAGACTGCATCAGCTTAATGTGAAAGAGCTTTTGTTGTTTCATTTTGTTCCTATTTCATTTTCGGGCAAATGCTGCAGAAGAAGGGCAAGACTGATGCTGCTGGGTTCTGAAGAAGGGGAAAGGTGTCTTCTCCTGAAGAAAGAAAGAAAAACCCCTGCCAGGGGAACATATCAAATTAATGACTCGGTTTTTTTCATTAGCTTATCATATTTCTGGCCGGACTTGTAGGCTTTTTTAAACATGAGGCAGCTCATGCTGTCAGCTCATGCTTTAAACATAAAACAGCTCTTGATTTTTATGCATGTTTCCAGAAATGGATTCCTCTCAGCAAATAAAGACATTAAATATCCATTTCTTACTGGGAAATACAGATCAGACCTGGCTCATTGTTTTAGGCACCGACTGTATGTTGTTTCCACTGGAGATTTGGCAAATCCTCTCTTCTAGATTAACGATTGCACCAGTCCAAGAGCTAACAAAAGACCAAAGAAATCCTTGTATTAAAGGGGTTTTAAGTTGTGTTTCCTGGAAGGAAAGTTCACTCCTGGAGAACTAAGGCTCTGTTTAAGGATGGTTTGATTTCTTGAATGAAATGCCATTTGCATCGGTGCCATGGTTTAACAATGCCCTTTACCCATCATCCTGAGTCCCTGCATGAGCCATGAGCTCCTCACAGTCCCTGGGGCTGGGAGAGAGCAAAAATGGCTTAAAAGCCTGGTTGGAGGTCTGCTCTGAATTATAAGCCTCGGGCAAGGATTAAGGCTCTGTTTGAGGGATTCTGCTATCTCTAAAGAAAACAGTAATCGTACTTAAGACTAGTATTAGCTGATCAGAATTGCACTGAAATTACCAGTCCAAAACCCACTGAAAACTGGGGAAAAAACTGAGCTCCATTTTGGAGCCTTGCGATCATCTGTTTGTGTGGAGGCAACCTCTGCTTCTGTACCCATGGATAACACTCCCGTCTTCCTCGGGAAGTGATAAATGATCGACTGGCTGGGCTTCTTTATGTAGTGCATGTTTTCCCTAAACACTGAAAAACTGAACTAAACAAGTATGGTCTATCTTTAATAATATGTGCAATGACTGTGTAGAATAGCTAATTTGCATCTCATTACATTAACTTTAATTTTGGGAACGTTTGCTGCCTGATTGGTCTCGAAATAGTACAGCAATATTTTATTTCAGAGCGCATTTTTTCATGTGGTTTTGTCGAGAAGGGCACTGTTGGGTGTGCTGTGTTCACTCATCTGCATATTGATTCTGGGGGAAAAAGTCATTATTTTCATTCTAATATATTGTTGTACCCATCTTCTCTGTGTAATTAAGGTAATTCTTGGCTTGCATTTGCAACAGAGACGTGACTTCATGGCAGTGTCACAAGCAGAGGGGGCTGAAACTCCCTTTCCCAAGGAGTCCCATCGCAGCGTTGGTGACACAGTGTCAGTAAGCTGCTGTCCTGAGGGCAGAGACAGCGCGCTGACCTGCTGCAACTCTTCTTGCCTTTCGGAAAGTAAGGGGAGGTCCAAACTAAGGTGGGGGAGACAATTACTATGTGTTTCCTCAAGTCCACGTAACAGAATGCTTCGGTCCTTTATATAAGAAGCTTATGTGAACAATATGCTTTATTCATAAATCACTTGTCGTTGGAAATGTACAACAATGTATATCACTTCCTACACAGGGTGATAAACAGGAGTTCTTAAGTATCTCAGGAAATTTGATTCCTCTGGCTGGTTATTGGTTGGTATTTGGGGCCATTTTACAAATTGTTCTTTGCCAGTAAGGGCTGCAAAGAAATTATCATCAATCTAAAGCGTTCAGGGCCTGAGATCAGGCTGGTTTTAGTGGCTCTTTTGTGTTATATTGATATGGTAAAATGCCAGTTGGTTTTTCTGAAATAAAAACAGCAACAGCCAATAATTAATGTTCCCATAAGTAATTAAATTGGTCTAGCTGGATATGGGAAGCCATATACTCTGGCCTCAGAGATTTATCTGCTGGGGTTCACATCCACCTGCATGTTTTTCAGGGCTGTATGACTGCAAAGGCTGCGTGCATTGTGCCCTGCTCAGCCCTTTCAATAAGCAGTTCCAGTGACACTAGTGACATCCCTCAGACCGCCACAGGGACTGCTGGCTTTCCCTTTCTGGAGCAAACTGAAACGGCTGAGCACTGTTCTAACCTCTCCTGCCCTTGTGCAAAGTCATTATTCATTTGTGGGTTTATTAGCTGTTTATGAACATGCTCTGATGTTTTAGGGGACAAGGATGACCCGAGTTACGCGTAATTACACAGGCTTGGCGTGATTTGCGAATGCGCAGGTATGTGTGCGCTTCTGGGGCTGCGTCTCCTCTCCTTGGGTGCGGGAGGTCATAACACAAAACCAGCTGACGTTTGATCTTGTCAAGCACTGAAACACAGATGCGTGACTCGTTAACAGCAGGCTTTGCTTTTGAGTTAACTGAGGTTAGTGGATTTAGGTTAGAGAGAGACAGTAGAAGGAAAGGACTCTGAGAATAGGGTGTAGCAAGGAGGATAAAGCCAGAGACGGGCAGGTGGACATACCCACGAGGTGACCAAGGTGTGACCATCTCAGGGCGGGCATCTCCTCTGCGGGTTCCCCGTGCAAAATAGGCTCTTAGGTTCTTTGTGAAAACTGATGCCCGGTAAACCTAGCGCAAAGCTGACCACAAACTTTTCTGTGGCTTTAGGTGATGAACATCTCAAATGAAAGAGCAAAACTGAAGCACTTGGCTTGAAGCATAGGCTCTGCAAGTTACAACGGGAGAGAAAAGCCTGCTTATACAAGCAGCATAGAAGCCTGTAGGTAGTCTCTCAGTACGTATCAATAGAATGGAAGGTCCCAAATACATAAGTGTTACTGACTCATGTATTTTAAGGCCTCAGAGGATTGTTAAAAAATCCCTAGCCTACTCTCTTATGTAACATGGTTCAGAGTTTCATCGTATTACTTCTGTCTCAAGCAAAGTAAATTGTGCCTGAATAAAGCATACCTTCCTGAAAGTTATGCTGTCTTGGCCTCAAGAGTTTAGGAGATGGATTAAACAGTAGTAAGTTTAATGGACTGTCATCAGCTGTATGCAAGCAACTAAGCAGTTTCCTTCATATTGCTTCACAAACCCTTGTTTAAGTACAATGGGAAAACTTCTGCTCTGGTGATGGTCTGGTGCCACTGGATTACAGTTTGGCCCATTTTTCTTTGGGTTTTAGTTTTAAATCTCTTGTCTTTATTTTCTTCTTGCTGCTTATCAGTGCTGTGTTCTTGTACTGTAGGAATAGAACTTCACAGAGCCACTACAAGGCTTTTGGTTCATCAGTTTTTAATTAAATTTGAATTGAAGATTCTCTTTCCTCTAGGCTAATTTTCAAGTGACAAACAAAATCCCCTTAAGTGCCTTTTCTTTTCTGCCATAAACTAGTAAAGCTGCTGTCAAATTCCCTCAGAAACTCAACTTCTCCAACCCCATAAGAGTGCAGATTATTGTTCCACCAGAAATAAAACACAGCATTTCTTAGGGAAACGGATCAAATAAAAACATTTCTTCTCTCTGCAAAGCCTAGGTGTTAAGTGCATCGTTCTGGGGTGGGGTAGAGGTGTGCTGCAGAGCATCTCCTCTACCCCACGCAAGGCTGTGCTGGCTGATGAGAGCTGGGAACGCTCTTGCAGCACTTGCCTCATTGTCCCTTCTGCTTTCCGTGTCCTTAAGATCTCGAGTCCTTTGGGAGCAACCATGAGTGTGCCAGCCCATATAACAGGTGCAGGCTCTGCCTTTTTCCCCACTGAGAGCTGAGACAGGATACTGAGTAAACATGCCAGCCTTGTTAAAAGCAGCATATTATTTATTTAGATGCAAGAACATGTCAAGGAAAACAAACACTGAAGCAGTGAGAAGCATGCTTGTCTCTCAGTCTCAGGGGCTCACTGTGCCCAGAAAAGCTCCCAAGCTTCATGAGGTGCAGGAGGACACGAGTTCCCATCTCTGCTGCCCTGACCAAGTGCAGCCCCAGATGGCTGACCCCACACGAGCACCTGCAGCGTGGCTGCCAATACGGGGGTAGAGCCCAGCCACAGTGCTCAGTGGTGCTGCTGCTCCTGGCACCACTCACCCCCAGCACGATCAATCCAGCATGGCTGTGTCGTCCCACGCAAGTGGGTGAGCTGCCACCCTGCCAGCGACTGCTCTGCCAGTCTTCTCTGTCCGGGAGCTCTGGGTCCTGCGCGGGGTCTGGGTGGCAGAGCATGGAGAGCCGCATGTGCCCAACCCTTGGGGAGCAGCGATGAAGCCCAGAGATCGGGCAGGGGGAAAGTGGGCAGTCGCCAACCCGAGCTTGTGTCTGTGGATAGGAGGAGGGCGAGGGAACCGCTGAGGGTAATGCAAATTAAGTGATAGATGGCAGAGGCCAGACCTCTGTGCTCAAGCCATAGGTCACTGGTCCTGGCGCTGAACTCCGAGGAAGAAATTACAGTGTCATCAAGCCAAGAAGCTGAATTGTGCTACTGATCTGCTTTTAATGATGAGTGTCCGGGGCTGGGACACTCCTCCCGAGGTTCCTCTGCCGCAGTCCCTTCAGCAGCTGGTCCATGGGAACTGCAGCCAGGGTTGCATTTGCATTCAGAGCCTTTCACGTGCTTGTTCTGCTGAGTGATAATCACAGGACTAACCCCATATTAATTGACCACTCCAACACAGCATCATTCACTGAGACGATCTTCCTCTGACCAGTTTCCTATGATTAACTTGAATTAGAGATAACGGGTTTGATTAGACTCTGAGATGTACTTCTGGGGAAGCTGCTCGCTATTCTTAATGGGGCAAGGGAAAAATACAGGGCTTATTGAAGAAATCAGCTATGCAAAATTAACTTACTGTTCTTTTCAAATGAATTTTCAGGCCCTTTAAAGCCTAGGCTGTAAGTGTTCTTCTGCACCACTTAACCTTTCTGAACGGGTTCTGGAGCTCAGCTCTCCTTTTAGGTGAAGCACCCGTCTAAGAAAATAAACAAACAAAACAAAAAACCCTTTCATGGCCTAGCCTTGAGTTGGGCATGCTTAGGAGAGCCAAAGGCAATGACCAGAACCAGGTTTCAGCCTGAAAGGATTTTTTTCTAAGCTATACCCTTTGTCGTTAAGAAAATTGCAGCCAATCTGGAAGCAACATCACATCCCACGCAGCTCTCTCTATTCTCCATTTGTATGCCACGAGGTTAGTGCCATGCAGCACCCTGACCAGTGCGCGGCGCGCAGGAATCCCTATTCACCCTGGTGCCTTGAGTGCAGGCACGTCTCCCTCGAAATTAATTTGCAGCTTCTGAGGCTTCTTGGAGGCAGCTGCTCGTCTGTATAAATTCGCTCCCCTTGCCTAGGGTTGTCTTACCCTGCACTGTGTCACTGCGTCTGTACTGGCAAAGGCATTAGATGCTCAGAAGCCCTTCAGAAATCACCCCAGAGAAGGTATGGCTCAGAAACGTCTGTCAGCAGCCGTGCATTTCATGTGCTGTATGAAATAGCCCTCAGTTCTTTACATCAAACCATGAGGGGCTGAAGTGTTTTCTCATTAACGTTATAAATTAATCCAGGATACTGTAAGCAAAAGGAAAAGAGAGAGGGGGAAGGTATTACTTGGTTTTCAGAGGGATTTGATAATAATAATAATGCTTCGGTAGCTAGTCTATGAAAAGCATGATAATGAATTTTATCTTATTCATGCCAGTTGCTTTTATTAATATGCCACTCCTGTAGGCTTAGAGTTAATTTTAAAAAGTCTTTTTTCCATTCCCTGTGGTAGCTGCATGGGAGCCACCATTGTCCTGCTCAAAAGCAGAGGTAATTTTTTGCTTTTTTTCCCTTAAAGGCTTGATTTTTTTCTGTTCTTAAATTCTGTTGTTCTGAGAATAAACAGCTGTAGCACAAGCGTGGACAGGAGAAAGCAGGAGTGTGTAGAGGTAATAGAAGAAAAATCATGCCTGAGCCAGGCTCTTTTAGGCAGTTGGATGCATCTGTCTACAGTCTGTACGATCCTCCCATCAGTTTACTGGGTGTGCAAAGGCCACTGATGAATTTACCTGCCAGACGTGCCTCTGATGTAGACATCCCCGTCTTGCAGCCAGGGAAATGGAGGCTGGAGGCAAACTGAAAATGCAGTTATTGGTTCAGGGGGATTTTTCCAGTAATACCAAGTAGGTTTTACCTTTCTCTCAAGCATGTTGGAAAGATGCAAGTCCCTTACCCAAACATCTCTAAATCCTATTCAGAGATCTTCCTGTGAGTCTAAGCTCCCAAATAACTGCAAAATCTGGGCTTAGCGCTATGGTAGGCAACTCTGCCAGGGACCCAGAGGATGCGAGTGGTGCTTTGACCAGGTGACCATCCTTCTGTCCACAGTCCAATAAACTGGAAAGCTACATCTGTCCAGAGCTACGGAGTCTTACTGCTAACTTGGAGCTCAGATCTAAATATAGTGCTGGTATAAACATGTATTTTTAGTATCGTTCTGGTGGGAATTAATCAGTGTTCTGTGTCCTTAAAGAGGACTTCTTGTAATGGTCATATCCTTCCTCGGGAGGTTTGATTCTTCTGTATCCAGCTCAATTTCCCTGCACAAAACAAGACAAAGTGTGGAAGTGCTGCTTTCATGGAATGACAACCACCTTGCAAAAAGAGTCAGAGGAGGAGCCATCTACTCTCGTTAATCCCACCAAAAAAAGTGTCAGGGAGAGATATCATGTCACTGGAACTCCATTCCCTCAAATAACTTCTTTTCCTATAATTTATTAAATGACCTAGAAAATTAATCTGCAGCCAGAAGATGGAGATCGTTTGTCACAGGTTGTCACACAACCTACGGATCCATCAAGCAGACAGTGTTGCTGTACATCACGTTCTGGTGCCATCCTCTCTTACAGACCATCTCAATGTCAAAAAAAGGATTCACAAAATATTTTGGGATGTATTTCATGTGCTGACTCAGACTTGATGTCCCCTGTTAGTTTAATCTACACGAGTAGAGAGTTCTAGCCAAGAAGACTTAGGTTTTTTGCTGCGTAACTTCCCTCCGTGTTTTCTAAAATTCCCCCTGGTCCAATACTCATCCTTTGTGGGTCCTTTCCTTTTTTCCCCCCAGAATTATGATTAGCAACAGGCTAAACACATGGACCCTCCATTCTGTGCCCAGCTCTCCAGACGGGAGCATCACCCATCACTCACCTTTCCCTTTCCATGCAAGTCTCCCATCGCTGCCTGTTCCGACGCACCAACTGCTTAGCTGCTTCTGTTCCCATGAATCAGTCTTTGTTTCCCTCCTGTTTAAGTTCTCCCCAGCAGGAGCTCCTGATCCTCAGGATGAGGATCATCTCCCCCATCCCCAGTAGCGTTCTCTTTGGAGCTCTTGCTGTGGAAAATTAATTCCTTACAGTGAGCTGGTGGAAGGGCACCCAGGAAAGGTCTGCGACAGATGGGAAGAGCACGGCTCATTACCTTAAGCACAAAACTGCTTTTTATTTTAAAATTGACTCCTCTGATCATCTTTGGTCTGTACTGAGGAGTTGCTAGCAACCATGCACATCACTTTTTCTCCAAAACATTGGTCTCTGAGCACCTCTGTATAGAACCTGTGAAAGAAAAAGAATTTACTTTAGACTGAAAAACATGTTTGGTACCTCATGTATCTCCTACCCGCTGGTATGTGATGTTACAGCATTGACGCATGTGGTACAGCAATGTTAAAATTGCTCATAATTAAGTTAATTTCATTATGTTTCAGTCCTCGATAATAATGAGCAACTGTTTTGTGTCATTTCCTTTCTTCTCTATGCATGACAATCTACTAGATTCATCTTTCCAGGAATACGAGTTAAAGATGATAAGTATAATTTATGATTCCCCTCTGGACTGGAGTTCGTTATTAATAGCCGTGTTCACTTAGACTGTCGTATAATCTCTCCTGTAAAGGGCTTATCTTGCTGTTTGTACGCAGAACACAAACTGTTTGCTGATTATTGGAATGCCAGTGGATGAAACGTACAGTGAGTAAAAACAGAAAACAAATTCTTAAGCTCCCATTTTGTTGTTCAGATTTGCAATTTTGCTTCAGACAAACAAAACCAAACTCTCAAAACCCATCCTACCAGCATGATCAACGCCACTTCGCAGTTTCCGTGCCAGAGTCCATGTTCGTTTGCTTTTATGGCACTTGTATAACTAACGTTCCCATGGTATCTGAGTGTCTCCCCGTTTTTAGTCTACTTTCCCTTCCAAGGGCGTTGCGAGGCAGGACAGCGCTGTCCTCCACATCTGCTGGTGGTGGCATGCCAGCGCTGCACTGAGCAGAGCTGAAGTTCAAAGCTACAACACACAGCTCTGCAGAAGTGCAAGCGCCACGACACAGCAATGCAGTTTTCACGGCGTAGTGATTCCACTGCAAATGCTGATTATTCCCTAAGCATCCAGTTCTTTATTGGAATCTACTGTTGCCACCTGTAGCTGGAAGAGATGCTCAAGGTGATGTAGCAGCTCAGCATCGTGCCCCAACGCCAGCCGTGAGGGCAGCAGCGCAGGGGCGGTTTGTGTCCCAGGGGCGGGGGGCAGAGTGGGCGGTTTGCCTGGGAGGCTGGGCAGGGCCAGCACCCGTGGGGCGGAGGAGGCTGATGGGGGAGGCAGCACCTTGGCATGGCAAAATAGGGAATGAGAATGAAAAAGGCAGTTGCCCTTGAAACATCAGTTGGTCGATACTTGAAAAAGAGCCGTCTTCCCCCAATGACATCTATTCTTTGGCTTCTGTTTCAAATTGAACTGGTTAAGATTTTTCTTTTTTTTTTTTTTTAATCTGAGCTATTAAAGGAAAATTCAGTTTATAGGGGAAGAAATAAAGCAAGAAGCATTTTTCCATGGAAAATATTGATATTTTGTCACAGCTCTTGAGCGATCTGTCAGAAAAATGAATTCCCAAACCCTTTGCTGAGGCCGGCTTTGTAACAAAGCGATGCTTTGGTTTTTGAACCAACACGAACAGCTGGGGCAGAACCAGTGCCCCCTCGGGTGGGCTCCCCCCACTGAGTGCCTCCCCCTGCCTCCCCTGCCCCTCTGCCCCAGCTCCACGCACCCATGGACCGGCCCAGCCGCACCACGGAGGGATGTTTAACTGTGCTCGTAGCTGAGGGCCAGCTGTTTCCAGACTTTTCCCACCACCTGCCATAATAAATCTCCTTCCCACCCCCCCCCGCCCCGCTGCACCTGCAAGAGGTAGTGCTTTTTATTTGCAAAGTGGAAAACTGATTTCTAAAAGGTGAAAGAGTATTTCTAACTTTGATAGCATGATTAGCTTGGATTAGCTTGGCTCAGAATATTGTTATAGCTTATCGTGCTCCTGTGATAACTCAGAAAACAATAAATGTCTTCTTACAGCAGACTGACATTCAGTATTGAAATTGGTCTCCTAATCTTTATGTGATTGCTTTCTCTGTGATAGAAATATTGCCTCTTGTAGAGTATTTATTGTCTAGTTCCTTCCAAAGTATTGACTTTATGTAACAGTTTGATATACATCAAATCCTTTAGAGATTTAATAAACTCTTCTGGTCAGTCTCCTGTTGTAAACACATTGAGATTTATGGTCATCTTAGTGTAAAGCCCTTTTTCGCTGAAATTCTCTACTTCCAGATATCAAAAGATAAGAATGGGAGCATAGATCACGGTGGAAATCTTAACCCCTGGCTGTTGAGTGTTAGTCAGAAGTTGTTGATGGTTAAAGGGTTGAAATACGAGTGATGGGGGATGGCACAGCTGCCAAGGCCAGGGTGGAGACACAGTAACCCCCCTTTGCTCCCTGGGGAGCCATTTCCTTCCATAGTGCACGGCCACAGGGTCCGACTTGTCTGTCCTGGCACAGCTCGGCTTCAGGAGGACTCTCATGAAAGAGTCCATTGCCGAAGAAAAATAAAAATTTACTAGTATTCAGTTGGGCATAAAGTTAATGTATTGAAGCTACACTACAGCACTTGTAATTGAAAAAACTGGTAAACTGGGAAGACAAATTTACAGCCCTCACAAAAGCTGTGTGCATTTCCTCTCTCCCTGCCATGCTCCGTGTGGTTTTCCACCCGCCGGTGCAGAGCAGAGCGGCCACCAGCCCGGGAAGCGTTTCAGCTCCTGCCTGCCCTGGGTGCCTGTGGTGTCCCGGGTCTCACACCTCTGCCCGGGTCTGCCACCCCAGGTGGGATGGGGAGAACGCTCCCGAGACTGTGAGCTACCGTGGTGCAGCGAGAGAGGACGCTTTTAACCACTTCTGCCACTGGAGCTGCCATGGGTGCTGGTGCCATACCCGGTGAGGTCCTTCGACATTGTCTTTCGGTCAGTCCCGCTGCATCCCCGCAGGCACCCCCGTGCCTGAGCCTCTCCTGGCGCTGCCGTTGGTGTGGGCGGTGGGCAGGTCAGGCACTCAGCATTTGAGTAATTCCTTATTTTGGCACCAGACCAAACTTATTTAAGTAGGAAACTTATTTAAGTATCCTTTACTTTGAGATTGGAGGGGGGAAGATATGAGGAAAGTGTGATCCCTGTAGCCGGTCTTACAGGACTCTATTACGCATACTGATATTTAAGTAACTTTTCTCCGTACAGAAATCAACTTTCTAGAGGCAGCCTTCAAGAAATCCAGGAAAGCTTTTAAAATGCACTCATTAAATGCAAAATACTCTTCTTCATAATGCATTAACCTTCCTTTAATAGCGTGAAAGCATCTTGTCATTTTACAGCTAAGGTATTAAATGACTGTATGGTGAGGGATTTTTGGAGTGACATAAATCAATACAAGTAATGGAACAAAGCAGATTCTTGCTTTGTTTGTATTAGGGAGGGATTACCATTTTTTAAATGCGCTCTTTATTTTATGAAACAAAAGCAATCACCTTAGGCTGTCAAATGCATGTGTACTCTGCTCCCACTGCCTGTTGGAGATCTGTTTCTGGAGACCTTCTCTAGAAAGAACATTCTGGATCAAGGCTTTCTTCTTATTTTGGTAGATTAAGAAGAAAGGAGAGACGAATTTCTATTTCCCTGATGATGTTGTAATTTGATGAGAAAATGCATTTTGCGCCCCCCTCAATGGACTTTGCATCTCCTGTTGTTGTTTGCCTTACTGCCCTTCGGATCTCAGCCCGGGTGAGGATACGGGTCGTTAGTGGAAGGTAAAAGGTTATTTCCTACCTGCCTGTGAAAGAAGGTGCCTGTATTGCTTCTCTAACTGCTTCATAGCTTGTGGGCCAGTGTTAGTTGGAGTGGTGACGAAACTACAAATAAACTGGTGCGCTTCCATCACTTCACTTCCGATGGGAACGCTTAAAGGGAAACTTAATGGGAATGATAAAGAGACATGTTTAGGAAAGATGGAGTGAAAAATTGGGTCACACTTTGAGGCAGGATGACAACTGGCAGCTTTCTGGCATCTCACTATTCCCCCACTCTGCAAACCTGCTTCTTGGAAATAAAGCATGGTGTAAGTGAATGAAAGTGAGAAGAGGCTTATGGCCCATTTACCGAGGGAAGATCTCCTTCCTAAATATATTATTTATTATAGCTTATGTTCTATTTAAGATTACATTTTAAGACCTGTGTTTTTTACAGTCATCTCTGAGGTACCTGAGCAAAGGCAGGGGTGGGATCTAAATGGCAATTTGCAGCAGGTTGCCCAGCGGCACTGACATTAAATGGGCTGACTGCCCAAGCCCGGGCATTGCTGCCCGCTGCACCTGGGGTCTGGACACGTGGCATCGGCGTGGAGGTGATCGTTCTTGTCACTTGTTGTACGTAGACGGGCGCAGGGGTCCGGGGTGGTGGTGCACGTAGTGCTGCCTCTGTGAGGAGGGCTCAAAATCCCAGCCCCTGGGGAAGTATTATTCTGCTTGCCTCCTATTCCCGTAGGACGATCCTCTCGAAGCACAGACGTGTCAGACCTCAAGAGTGCTACACAGTGCCAGATTTTTTAAGTTTAAATTTGCAAATTGCCCTCTCTGTAGGCAATATTGCACCAGTCTGGAATCTCCCTCAAAACAAATTTCAGGAACAGCTTCCAGGCTAATTATTGCTGTTAGCCACCAAGTTTGCTCCTTTTGTGGCACCAGGTTGTTACCAGCAGAACAATGAGCAGAGCTTCCATGTGTAGCTGAAATCTTGCAGCATTATTTCATTTCCATTATTTTTCCCTCCTGATCTATTGAGAAATAACCACTCTCAAAGACAGGGACATATTATGGTCATGGAGATGGCTTGGCTGGGACACAGCTAGTCATTTTTCCTTGCTGATATTTTATTAATATATGTTATTAACTTTGATTCTCCTTCCCCATGGTCCTTTATCATCTGAACTAATTAATTCTTCTTGCAAGATGTACAGGGAAGGGATGGGCATGTCTGCCTTTGTAAACTAGACATATTTCCAGGTGGTGTTACTTGGCACCAGCAGATGGTGGGGTAAAACCCAGCAGAGGAGACCTGGCACAGAGCAAACAAAAACAAGATACAGCTGCCCATAGGATGGTTGAATTTGTCCTGTCCCTTTTAACCGGCACAAAGAGTGATGTAGGTGATACCCTAAGAAATAACAGAGCTAGTTTTCTACTTTTTCCATGAACATGAAATATCCAGGAAAAATAAACAGTTCATTTGGTCACTCCTCTCCCACCCACCACAATGCCAGGGGTGACAGCACTGACCAGCACCTCCTCTTACAAAGCCCACGGGTGCCCCATCCCCTCTCTGCTCTTCCTGAGCTGCTGTGGGCAATGCTCACCCCGGTTCACCCACAGAAGGAACAGCAGGACGCAAGCACAGGTGCAGCAGAGGCTCCTCCTGCTCCTAACGAAGCTCCAGGCTGCTGCCACGGGGCCCTGCCCCTCTGCCCCGAGATGCTGCCAGAGGCTCCAGCCCGAGGGATTCATTCACCAGCTGCTCTGGGCCTTTCAACATCTGCTATTAACACTCCTCTTCCTTTTTTTTTTCTTTCTTTTTTTTTTCCCCCTTTCTTGTTTTATTTTTTTCTTTCTTCACGCCTTCATGCTACAGGGCTGACATTGCTAATAGCAGCGAGTTTGCAATAGAAGCAGTGAAAGTCTGGAATGAAATTCTGTGACTGGTACAGCCTAGCAGGGTAAAATGTAATCCTATTAGCAAGATGAAAATACTGTATGCCAGGGAGAGATGGACGAAGATAAGAAGGGATGATTGCGCTTCTAGAAGACAAAAAAAAAAAAAACAAAACCATACACAAATTCATTCAAAACTGAACGAAAATTGGCTGGATTTGTAAACAACCTTAATGTCCAGAAAATTGCTCATCTGACTCATCTCACCCAGATATCTTATTACATTTGGTGACCTCTGCTTTCACAGCACGGTTTTGTTGCTATTTATCTACATAGACCAGTGGTGCTCACTGGAAATGACATTTCAAAAAATGATGCATTTACTTCTGAACCATGGCAGGGCTGTGAAACGGGGAGTTGTGTGATCCCACTGTCTGAGGATCTCTTTGTCTGTCTCAGCCCTGCTGATAAATTCTGATTCTCATCATTAAAAAGATGTTTTGGAGGGGTAGAGGTCCCTGGATGCCTACAAAACCTGGGAGGGTGGTAAAAGTCATTAGAGAGGAACAAGAAGCCTTGTTCTCCTGAAAATCTCTAGCCTTTCACTAGGAAACGTCCTGGGCTGAAGCACTCGGCTGGGATCAGTAGGAATCCCACAGAGCAATACGCAGTTATGAACTGTTTGCTGAGGACGGGCTCTCTGAAGGTAGGACCAGCATCCAGCCAGCCTGTGGTGAGCTCCCTGAGGCTGGGGAAGCTCTCGTTGCACAGGACGGGAATAACTGGAGTTATGGTTTCCTTGCCTGATTACCCCCCCNCTCTGTCAGCCACAATTTTACCTAAAGCTTTACCGTGAACAGCCATTGCTATTTGTGCGAACAGGTGGGGCAGAAGCGGAAACTGCTACAACTCTGAGGGAGGTTAAGTGGGCTGGGATTTCAGCTGGAACATTTTATTCCTTCTAATAGTGACTCCTCTCCTCTCTTCTCCTCTCCCCTCCTCTCCTCCCCTCCTCTCCCTCTCCCTCTCCCGCTCCCTCTCCCTCTCCCTCTCCTCAGAAACCATCTACATTGTACTGCACAGATACACGTGCAATGGGTAGTAGATGCACCAGGAGGTAGCTATAGTTTTTCTTCTCCCAAAACCAATGCAACTACTTAATGACATATTCCATAAAGACAACCCGTTAGGATCCCATTATAAGATGAACATTGCTCATTTAGAAGACAGTAATAACCATGCATTTTCCTGTAGAGATGTGGTATTATCTACCCTTCAGCCATTATAGAGAACTTAAAGCACAATGGTTTTGATCAGGTACCACGCAGAAGTAGTGGAGTGCCTTGCAAAATTAAGGATTTCTGTTGCCTTGGAGAAAATTAGTGTTGTACACTGAGAAATACAATCTGGACAATCCTGTTGGGTGGGAAGGAACCTCCCTCTCTCTCTCTTAGAGAGAGGAAACCAGTAGGACTGAACAGCTTATTATAGAATGCAGATCCATAGTTATGAGAATTAAGAGATTTTAAGTTGTTTGTTTTTTAAAAAATGAATAAAATTCTATACTAAGCAGATAATGCGCCATGCAATTGTATGGATCATTGAGAAAACCAAGAAAGCTTATAATTCTGCAAAAATTCCTGGAAAGCAACCATTGAATACATCATTTTCCCTATTTCCTGATTAACCTTTCTCCAGTCAGAGGTAATGAATCATCCTGTGAAATGTGTGCTCAAAGCAGACTCAATAGTGAATCCTGCGACACGTTGCTCACTGAGAAGTGATAATTGCAACTTAGTGAAACCTGAACTGAGGGTAAAGGTGGACAGAAGGTGCAGCAAGTAACTTTAATTTCAAATTGCTGTACTGACCAGGACTGTGGTGTGTGGCACAACTGAACATACAGAAATTAGGACATTCAGTTCTGAAACAAAAACCTTAATTGCATGAGCTAAAGGGTTAATTTGGGTAGAGAAGTTTGTCCTCTGTGTGACCAGCAGCTAGAAGCAGAAAGCAGAAGTTTTATTCTCAGCCATTACTGCTGTTCATATCCCATAGCATGCAGTAAAAGAAAAAATCTCATAGAATATTTTATTCATTATGACTAATAAGTCCAGTCCTGTAAAAAAAAAAAAAAAATCCATTCCACTACCCAGAATTTATGGTGATGTCAGTCATTAATCCTGTCCTGGGATTATAATGACATACCAGTCTGCTATATTGTTTTCACAGACTAAGCATGAAAACAGTATCATTAACTGATTTTAACAAATGTTCACAAATTGCAAGACTTGTTTGTTGTATGTTGAGCCAGAGAATTTAAAAGGTGCTTAGATTCAATGGTGTGTGTCATTAAATTCAGTTTTATTATATCCACTTGGATACTTTTTATTGTGTGTTTTATGAGTTCATAATACAGGAAGAGTCTAAGCAATAATGATGTTTTTCTGAATAGTTTTTGCAGTTGTGCTGTGCACTGGCTTCCCATCAGCTGGGGCTGGCAGAGCAGGATTTCTCTGCTGGATGCAGGGAAGGATAAAGACGCCCAGACTCCACTGCAGGGACCAGACAGGAGGATGAGGGTGGATGACAGTGGGCTGGAAACCCTCCTTGATGAGAACACCCGGAGAATTTCCAAAAGGGCTCTGCTTCCCAGGCACTAACAGAAATTTTCCAATATTGCAGAACAAGTTGAGGGCATTGGTTGAAAACCCTGCAGTTTTGGAGACACCCACAATAAGCCCCTGTGGGGTTGTGCAGGGGGAGCTCCTGCAGCCATGGGGACCTGGGCAGAGCCCCACCGAGCCCCCAGTGTGGGAGCTGTGGTGCTGCTGGCTATCTGCTTGGCTCCGAGCCGTGCACTGTCCGGGCTGAGCTCCCTGCCCAGGTGGCGATGCGCTGCCCGGTGCTCTGGCTGCCGTGGGCTGCGCCGATTCAGGCATGGTGCTTTTCTGCACGATAGAAACACGGTGATGGTGAGCATGGTGGGGCAGCTGGAGCATTTCAGTGCTTGAAAACCCAGCTGTCCTTGCACCCTCGCTGCGCTGTGCTCAGCTGGGTGCCAGCGACCTGCCTTTGGGTGTGCTCGCTCTCCTGCCATAGCTTTAACTTCTGCCCCAGGAGCTGCTGGTAGAGGACAGGGGATGGTGCAGCCGGGTGTCAGCGCTGCCAAGGCCCTGGGCAGGCTGCGGCAGCAGACTCTGTGCTCTGGGCAGCATCTTCCACTCGAGGCTGCATCAGTCTCGTGGTTCCCTGCACTCCCCCGGGCACTTTTCTTGGAGAAACAATTTCAGGTGAAGCGAACAAACAATCACTCTGTAATTACCATGACATAAATAGGTGCGAGCAGATCTTGAGAAGATAAAAGGTTATACTCAGCATGAAATAGAGGTACACTTTTGTTGATTAGTCAAAGTTCATGGAAGTTGAACTGGGTAAAAGTTAGTAGGAAGGAGATTTGAGGTCATCCTAGGGCTTATGGTGGCAGGGGTATAAAGCTATTTGCCCCTCACAAATGAGGTCCAGAATGACTGACCAAAGGCTGAACAGGGGTTTTTTCAGCTTTTTTAAACTTTTTTTTCAAGTTTGTTCTTGGGTGGTTTTTTGGGCTTTGTTTTTGGTTTTCTTCCCCACTGGAAATTCTGAACTGAAAAATGAATTTATCTTTCTTTCTTCTTTTCCATGTGATTTCTAAAGACATTGTACTCAGTAGTGAATTTTTCAGTCACTTGTAGGTGACTGTTTTGTGTGTGCAGGTGTCTGCGTGCAAGTTGTGTGTTTTGAAGCTCAGCTGTTGGAAACTCACTTTCCCTCCTAGCGTGCAGTTCCCCTTATGCACAGAATGTCTTCACGGTAATATGTACAGGCAATTCAAATTAATGGTAATACAAGTTATGCATGCACATAAAGCAAAACGGATCTTGAGAACAAGACAACCACAGCTGGTCAGTCATTGAATAACCGATGAACAACACAACCTTTGAATAACTCAGTATTGATGTTGTGGCTCTTTATGTATTTTCCACTTACCTTAAGAAAGATCTGGCATCTCGTAACATGTGACGTGGCCCTACATTTCTGTCACACAAGGACTGCAGAGAGCACTCGAACTTATATAGGTTACAGTCACCATAGGCAGCTTTAATTTCTGCTCTCTCTGCTCCTTCAAAACCTGTGCAACATGGAAAGAACCGCTTTGATACAAAGTCAAAATGCAAATAGTGTTCACAAGGAGGGAAGCTATCCTTGAAACTCTAGGCCTTGATGTCTGGGCTGCCATCTCCATCTTCTTCTTTCCCGCTGTTAATTTCTTATGAGCTATTTCTTCAAAAGTGACTTTGCTCACTAGGCAAGTTTTCCTCAAGTTCTCTATCTCTATGTCAAATACTAATGCACTTCGTGTGGGTAACTTGTCACGTAGCTGCAGCAGCTCCCTTAGCTGATTCCATTACGATTGCAGCCCCTGCCAGCTGACCTGCTGAACCCTCATTTCCAGAAGTGACTGACCATCCTTCACCATGCTGCACATCCCAACTGCAGTAAATGCAGCTGCACAGATTTCTCCTTCCCCCCCCACACACAGCAGATCCCCCTCCCTCCCTCCCACAGCAGCCTGCCCACACATCTGCCGCTTGCACCACGGGACATTGCTGTGGTCCTCTGGCAGCTGCAGCCCTGGTTCTGCCCGCTCGATGCTGCACGTGGAGATGTGCTCGACCACTGGGATGCATCTGGGTTAGAAAGAAAACAGTCCTCTCCAACGCAGAGACGTTGGAAGGAGGCCTGGCTGGGGCTCTGCTTTCAGAAGTAATTATATTTTCATGCCTCAAGTTCTTGGGTGAGGCTGGGACCAGAAATGTCAGGGTCTAGTGAAAGAGGCTGTTCTTCTACAGCAAAATGAAAAATAGAAGAGATGGCCAGAAATCACATGAAACCTGAGGACTCAAAGCTTATTGCAGGTGCAGTGCTTGATCCTAAACCATAGCTATCATTGCCTGCACACCTGCAGTGCAGTGCTTATTTGCAGTACTAATTGCACAGATGAGGGGTGGGTGTGAAAGGGCATAAGCAGAAAAGAATAGAAATCGGCATGACACCCTCAAAAGGGTTAGAGCCTGGGCTCCATGTTAACCAAGTACAAAAATATTTAAACTCCATTTCAATTAATTAAGCAGTCAGCAGACTGCCCAAATAGAACTGATCAAAGTGGGAGTGAAAAACTCCAGGTGCAAATACCTGCAGCAGAGAGCAGTGGGGTATTTATGTCTCCAGATCCCACCCCCTGCTCCTCCCAGCTCCTAATGAACTGAGGACAGCTTGGCCAGGCTCTAACATTGAAAAGGAATAATCAAAAATTCAGAGACTCTTTTCCATTGCCTTGCCTTTGCTTCTGAGGTAAGTTGATGTGTTTGTGATATTACATAATTTTTAATGACCTGTTGGGTTTTCTTGACCTCCTGAGCCAGCCAGGGGACTGGTGCTGTGAGAGGGTGAAGATTTCCAGCTTGTTACGGGTTTCTTCATGCCTGTAGCAGTAGCAATGGCTCCTGTAAGCAGAGACCTGTGCTTTGTGTTGGCTTTCCCTGGCAGCACAGATCCTTGGGTATTATTTTGCTTCCGGTTAGACTAGAGATCCCAGTTGAGACCCTACAACTCAACTACTGGAGTGCTACATTCCCAATGTGTTACTGATTTCTGAAGAAAACGCCTCAGAATAACATAAAGTGCTTTTCCCCCTCCCCCTTTTTCTCAGTCTCCTGTCTATTCTTACTGTTAGAGTTGTGTTCTCAAACCTAAAGCAACACAAGTCCATTTTTTTCTGACTATTTCTTGGTTTCAGAGTTCGAGTTCATTAGCATTTTGTGCCAATGGAGACTAATTACCGTGTTCCCTTCTCCTAAGGACTTCCATTCCACGTTGTGCTTGCAGTTTTTGTTAGAATGAGCATTTTGGGAACAAAAGTGCAGTAATGCTGGTTTCTTCCTGAATTGTTGGCACTTGTGCAGCTTCAAAGAGAACAACTGTTGGCAAGGGCCAATGCTCTCTATTCTTCTACCAGGAGGTTGCAGCCTATTTATAAACTTACTGATGGGGTTTGAATTTCTTAGGGGCATTGAATTCCTAGCTGGTTTCTTAGTGCTGGCCACACACAGTCCACAAAAACAGGTTTTTCTCCCAGACTAGCTCTTTGAGTTCAGTGTTGCTGCAGGGTTTGGCTGGTGCGTTTGGGTTCTGGCAACCAAAGAATTCACTGCAGCATTCATTATCGCTGTCTGTGTGGACTTCAGAGTTTGCTGGCTGGTATCCAGAGAGGCCAATGTCTGTGTTGCAGCCTCCTGTTGACGGCAGGTCAGTGGTTTAGAGCCAAGTCAAGAGACTGAAGCGGTCAAGAACCATCTTAGCCCTGGATCCTACACGTTGCATTGACTTAGGTAAGGGGCTACAGAGCAGGGTAGGTGCTTTACGGTGTGCCTTGATATAGGGTTCAGCCACCTGCCTGAAAGAACTCCTTGTAGCAGTCACTTTCAATGCTTCTGGTGATGGTGTCCAAAGTATCAGTGTTTCTGTGGTGGAGTAAATGTGTATCCATAGCCCTCACAAGCTACGGGGGGTTTTTTCCACCGTAATGGCCTTAAACAAGTTAGTATTATCCAGTGCCTTTGCTGGTACACCTTTTTTTTTTTTTAATTTCTTTCTTATAGCAGACTTTGAATTAATTTTTCCATTTATGTCAAGTTAAAAAATAAGCTTTAAAATGGTCTTGGCTTTTCTTCAGCTAGTAAGCAAGGCCCTTGGAGGGAGTGGGAGAAGATATGCCCCATTCATTAGCTTTGAGAAGAGGCCTTTTCACACATTTTGCATTTCCTGCTATTCTATTTCTAGCTGTCTTACTGCAAATAACTTTCTGCAAGACTGCTTTACTGTGGCAAAATTATATTGATTTACATGGAAAAGTCTCTATGGTAGGGAAGGCTGTAGAAACTAATCTTTTAACTGAACAATTGTTGTTGCTTTTTTTCCCCTCTTCTCAGGCTACATGTTGGTTTCTTTTGATTGCAAGAATTTGCAGTCAAACCCACTAACTCTACATGCACCCTCAAACGTTCCAAAAGACTATTACCTTGATCCTCATCTGGTTTAAAAAAATCAAGAAATACTATAAGACCAGCAGAACTAAATCATACTGGGTAATAGAAATTTGGTTTATTCTTCTCAGTGTGTTGTGTACATATAAAACACAGTGTGTGGCTGGATATCGAATTCAGTCTTTCCTTCATTTTTTTTATTCCAGCAAATTTGCTGTTGTGAGATTTTATCTGTACCTTTGCTCTAAGCATTTTTCTCACTTGTACAATTAGAATCAAAGTAAAATGGATCTGGATTTCTGTTAGCATCACCCCTACCAAAGGTATACAGAGCAATTTATAGTAATGTATATAGTATACTTTGTATAGTAATTAAGTCTTCACTTGGACAAACAAATGCCATAAGCTATGCCAGTGGACGTCAGCGTCATCCAGATAGGCGAGGCTGGCTGACCCAAGCTCCGTCCCCTTCCCCAGCGCACATGAGCACCCACGCACAGTCAGTGAGCCAGTGCAACTGGGGAGAGAAGGAGCAGGGGAATATTGTCCCTTATGCCAGGAGAGACCTGAAAATCCAAATGTTGTTTCAGGGAGACTGTCTCGGATAGCATCCTGCAGTGTTTTACAGATATTTGAGTGTTCTTTCCTTTGAACTAAGCTGCAATTTGTCTTTGTAGATGTCTCTAATACATTAATACAAATGGTGTAGTAGTAGAAATGCATTATAATACTGCGCAATGTTGCTCTTGGTAATTCTCCTCCTTCAGCAAGTGAACACTTCCTTGCTCATTTGTATTCATTGTTTTGATGCTTAACTTGAAAAATGTGTATTATACAACAGGCTGAAATCCATGACGAATAAAAGAAAAGAACCCAAGGGTATAATGAGCATCTCAGCACTGCTGTGATGTCTCATGCTGCTAACATCAAAGCCGCCAAAGACATTAGTGCTGTGCCAGAGAGGACAGGGTGCGTACCACAGAGCTTCGTCTTGCCAAGTGGATGGGAGCCTGTGCTGCCAGGGAGGCAGGGGGAGCGGCAGCCTTGGTCCTTCCCTTCCCAGCTGTCACCGTGGTCGAGTCACAGCACTGAGCCTGCTTCTGTGTGCACGCAGCCCTGCGCCGGTGCCGGCTTCCGTGACACGGGGATCAGGGGATTGGGTGTGTGTGCCTATATATATAAATATACCTGCGTGTATAGCACCCATCTTGGAGTTTTAGTATGGCATGCATGCTTTGTAGGGGAGCTCAAACTGCGAACGACTTCTGGGAAAAACTGGACCCGTCAAGTGGTGAAATTGTCAACAGTTTTGCTTAGAAAAAGCAGGGGTTTGTGTGAAAACAGTGAATGTTCCTCCATCCTCAGATGGTGACAGCTGTGGGGATGTATAGCTGCCAGACATGTAATCCATCAACCTAGTTGGAAGTAGAAATCAAGGTGGTTTTGAGTAGCAAATGCAGGTTTTTGCCCCTCTGTGTTTCCAGCACACTATATCTTGTTACCATAGTTTAACAGGTAGTTTCATAAGCCGTAGCACTGGTGAAACCTGGCTTCCTACAGAATTGTCTTAAGGCTGAGCTGACACATCTTTGACATTTAAAAAGAGTTGAGCCTGCTCCTTGGGGATGTTAATAACGGATTTCTGAGCTATCCGGCCACTTACTGACATGAAGCTTGCGGGCACTTCGCATCTTTGCCATTCCAGCCCCATGGCTGAAATCATCCCAGGAGAAGTAAACTCACATGGATACAAGCAGGAAATGCACATGTACACGGACAGATCTCAAGAGCTTTGTTTCTGTACCAAATGAGACTAAAAATAAACACTGAAGTGGGTCAGGCTGCAGCAGAAAATACAGTCTTTGGCAGGTTCCTCTGCGTAGTTTAATTTGTTTGGGTGTTTGTGCTAGCTGCTCTTTCATCCTCTGCCCTTCTGGAGTAAACACCTTCCTCTCTGAAAAAGTACCCTGTGAAAGCCACCCGTCAGCCAAGCTGAGGAGGATCCGGGATGGGTCCCTCATGCTTTCTTCCATCCCTCTCACTTTCTTTTAGCTCTTCCCATGTACCACTGCTTCTTACACTCACTTCCCTGTATCTGAAGATTAGGAGCTTCAAGGGAAGGTCAGGACCATCCCAATCCCCTTGGTTTGGTGGCATGGGGCTGCTGAGGCTCTCGCCTCTGTTGGCAGGGCTCGTTGTGGCTCCTTCTCCCTCCCATGTCCAGCTGCCTCTCACCAGCCTGTTGTTTAGACACAGCTGCCTGTGCCCTTGAAACATGAGGAAATGTTCAGGTTTCTCTTGTTAGTTCTGAAGACAAAGGATGAAGTGAGAATTTTGCAATGCCACTGAACTTAAAAAGGACTGCGGAAATAACGGGATTAGTGAGAAAGGGCAGGAAGGTGCTTGACGGCAGCACAGCAAGGGAGACCGAGAGGGGCTGGAGGGAAGCGTGGCGGGCAGGGGACATCACAGCACTCACTAAAAAAATTCTAAAGCTAATAAACACTCTCCTGAATTCCTTTAATCTCATGTCCTTTTAGTTAATCTTTCATCTCTTCAGCACATCTCTTGCCACATACTCTGAAGCATCTCTTCTGAGAGGACAGCATCTGCGGGTCAGGCTCGTGATCCCAGCTGGGGGGAAGTTGTCATCTCGCTGCTGCAGATGTCAGCAGCACTTTACCTAAAGCTTGATGTGCAGCGCGGGCTGCTCAGGAGGGTTTTCTAGGAGGAAATCAAACAGTTTTGGGTATTTAAAGCAAGAGCTGCAGTGACTGGAACAAAGCCTCTGGTAGGTGCTGGGCTCAGCTTTGCTTCTGCTGCATCTTTCGCAGCTGCGCTGAGCTGCTGTGTGCCCCAATGCTTTGCAAAGAAGGACCCGGGTGAGCCTGTGAAACGGCAATGTCCAAGTTAGCACTCTGCAGCCTGTGTTGAGCTGCTGACTCAACTGAGCCTTCCCTGGCAGGTCAGGGCAGGAGAGCAACCTGCACTTACCTCCACGGGGTGGAAATGCCAGGTGCTAAGCAAGTTATCTTTACAGTGAGAACCAGTGGCTAAAAAGTAAAGCCAGAAAATCAAAGGAGAATGAAGGAAGTCCTTTTTTTTTTTTTTCTTTAAATGTCTTTTTAGAGCAGATGCAGTAATTTGGTGCAGCACTGCTGAGCAGAGCTGAGATGGGATCTGCAGCTCCTGCGGTCTCACCCCAAGACCTGCTGTCTCCCAGGCAGTCACACTCCGGTGAAGCAGATCTGTTTGGGCTCATCCCAGCAGGACCTAGTTATGTCCCACATCATGTTTGACACCGCTCTCTGCCCATTCACTCTCGCTGCAGTTGCTGGGAGTTAATTGCTCTGAGGCAATTTGGGCTTCGGTGCTTTCAATGAGCAGTTCTCTTTGAAGTCGCTGCTGTTAAGGGGAAGGTTTTGGCTATCCTCTATATAGTTGTCTTTAGTAACCTCAACCAAATTCTGCCTTGTGATCAAGACTGTGGAATCCTGTATTTAGTTCTGAGATATTCCCATCATGGATTTTTAGCATGTAGGCATACCTGTAAAACTTGTTAATATTCAAATAACTTTGCTAAAGAAGCAACTATGCCAGAGTAGTTATTTATTACTATTTATGATGACAGACCTATCTTACTGATTCCTCCAACACATTTCTCTGGAGGAAATTAGATACAGTACTTAGTTTAAGCTGTGCCAGGGAGAAAATGTTTCTATAAATACTTAACAACTCATCTGGAGAGATGACAACTATTGGTATGTCCTTCACAATGTCATGTTGGTCACTGAGTCTCGTTTAAAATTCAGTTGTTTATTTGCTCCAGGAGAAAGGTAACCTGGTGGGTTTATAGTAGAGAACAAAGTATATGCAGAAAAATCAGCCTCGAACTCTGAAACTTTTAATCTAAGGACTCTTTTTTTTTTTTTTTTTTTCCCTCTTCTGATAGAATCACTGGGAAATAAATTGCCAGACAGCTTAAGACTTTCTGTTTGCATACACGGCACTAGAGGACAAAGTGATTGTGCCAACCAAAGTGTGTGTGCCACCAACTCAGTGGGGAAAAGCAACTGTCTGTGCCCAGTGATGGCATTTGGCTGTCCCCTTTGCACTGCTCTGGGCAGAGGGTTTGCCCAGGGAGCTGCGGTGCCGTCCCCTCCCTTGCTGCAGCGTGGGGCCAGAAGCAGCTCCGGAGGAACGCAGCACAATGTTTTCCTTGGGATTTCAGCACCTTTGTAGGAGGTACAGATGACTTGGGGAAATTTCAGTTCAATTACATGGAAGTTTTGCTTGGGAAACAAGATGAAGCACTGTATAAAATACATTAGAATAAGCAAAAGATTTGTCTAAATCTCAGATTTTGCCAGTTATAAAACCTACCATACTTTACAGCAGGCCTGAAAAACTGAAACAGCTGGCAAGATAATGAAACACATTCCTAGAGGCTTCTGCCTAAACTGCAGGAAAACTGCATCCTGATTTATGTGAAATAACACGAGGGGAGCTGCAATGGATGAGTTAAATTGGGGAAAAACCTTTGCATTCCTACATAAGCACACAGAACTACTTATTTCCAGTGCTAGCCCTTGTTTAAGTTGACTCCTCAGTTTTACTGCTGATACTATTTCAGGGATAAAAGTGACCCAGGGTCACCCAGTTAATTTATTTGCAAATAAGTGATGATTCAGATGAGATTCAGGTACCAGTGGGTACCTGGGTGGCTCATGGGGGCTGCGAGCCCTTCATGCCGGCGCTCCCAGCAAGCTGATGGGCCCTTCTGAAAGTATTCGCACTCGCAACATTTATCCTTGCTGTTGAGGGCTGGGCAGCAGGATGGCTGGTAGAGCAGGCAGGCGCTGGCCCCGTGGAGGTGAGGGAGGCAGGAGGGACCATGTTGCTGGGCAGCTCACCCACTACAACAGAGCAAAATCACAGCAGGTGAGCAAGAGCACTCCTCGTAGACATGATTTTGATTTATTTATTTATTTGAGTATCTTTCCCATGATTTGTAAAGACTCAAATGCAAACGGTGTTTTGCTGCTGACTGTGGGGTAACAGCATCGATTTTGGCAGTTAACTTGTTATAGAACCTCAAATGTCAAGAAATACACCTACCAGCCCATCTCTGCATTAATAATTCTATTTCCAGCTCTACCTAGTTTCAGAATAAAGTTCAAAATTGTGGCTAAACAAATAAATTGCATCTAGCTGCAGAAGTCAAATGAGCTAATCCTTCCTCATGCTTGGAAAAATGTTTTCTCTGTAGCTCTTCTGACATGTCAGGTTATTTTTAGCCATAATTAAAATCCTAACATACAATGTCATAGAATCCATTCTACTGCCTGATGTGCCAGCACTTTTTTATTAAATAGACTATAAAAAGTTTTTAATTTTTAGTATTTGGAGCCTTCAAGGAGAAAGCACTCCTAACATTGATGCCTGATGACAGTTAGTCAATGAATTAAGAAAAAAAACCTAGTGGTGGTTCTATCTGTCTCCCAGCTCTTGCTAGCACTAAATTACAGAATTAATAGGCTTTTAGAAGAGACTGACACATAGTTACTGTGGAAAAGACAATTAAATGTGGAAAGCCACTTTTCTCACAGCATTTAATTTTAACTGGAGGCTTTGAGACTCAATAAATCTTTTTCTTATTTCATTCTCACATTTTCCACAGGTATTTAAGTCCTTAAGGAAAGTACCTGATGTAAGTGACTCAATTTTTCCTTCCCCTGTATCCTTCGGTTTTCTCAAATTTTTTTTTTTCCCTTCCTCAATAAAAAGGCAAGATGCTTTTCTGATTGCCAACTTCCTGGGTTTTTGGGATTGCTGGTACTAAAAAGTAGCTCAGGTGGTGTGAAAATACAGTGGGATTGGAGTCCCAGTCCCTTCTGGGATTTTTCTGGCAAATCCAACTGGGGGGGAAAAAAGCAGACGGAGCTGTTTTCTCATGGGAATGTCTTGGGGCAGCGGGACTGGGGCGCAGCAGGGCACGGGGGTCCACGGTGGGTAAGCGCAGTGTCTCCTCTGACACAGGGCCGTGGCAAGGCGGACTCCAGGTGGAGATGTCGGTGTGCAGCCCTCGCCGGCTCCTGTCGAGTCTCTTCCCAGGCGGCTTCACCTCCAGCCTGCTCAGCCCCTCGCTGCAGGGATGGGGCAGTGGCTGCTGTTCGTGTTCCTCTTGGGAGGACGCTGTCATGTTCATCCTCTCCTGCAACACGTGCTCTTGGCCAGTGGAGGCTTTGGCAGAAATTGTCTTAGCTTTCTCACGGATTATTTATTTATTTATTTGTTTATTTATTTTAAAGAAAACAGTACCATCATGAAAATGTGTAATTTTTTGGCAGCTTTGGAAACAGATTCAGAAAACCTTTTTTTATGGCATTGGAACTAGGCGTGAATGACCTTTTTTGGACAAAATACATCAGTTCTTTGTTGGAATGCTTTGATTTGCTGTTATCAGATGGAGGATTTTTTTTTAAAATCTTATCTTAAATGATTTATCATTGCAGCAAACCATTTAGTGTGTTTTACTTATCCCTCGAACAAAAATTACAGTTCATTCTGAACCAAAATATTTCACTTGCCCCAGTATGAGCAAACCCGTTTTATTTTGGGTTGTTTTGTTCTTTTTATTTTAATTCACTGACATTTTGGCCCTCTGTAAGCACTGGGATTTGGTGTTATTTGAAGTTAGGGAGTAAGAGGACACTCTGAAAAAGCGCATCTCGGTAGCCTTCCCTTGGAGCTCCCCACGTCCCCTCTACCCACCGCCTGTTTCCCCGCTGCACCACGCCGCTTGCCCTGAACACTGCAGCCTGCTGTGGTGAAGCTGTGCTGCCTTTCCACCTGAACCTTTTCTTGCTTTTGTTGTTTCCTTGCTTAAAATGCTGCTTATCCCAATTTCTTCACATGAGAATCTGGTTTCCTGACCTGCAGGCCTGTCAGTCATTATTCTCTGTCTAAATGACAGCAAGAATAACGTGATACAACCTTCTTTCTTAATTAAAAAGAAAGCATGAAGCCAAATTTTTATGGTTTCTGAGCCTTATCTGAAATGACAACAAATTAGTTCATGTTTAGCACAAAACCAAACAGACCTTAGTCCAAGACTGTAGGTATTGTATTTGGATTATTAGGTTAATTTTCTCTAGGTGGTGCTCTGGTTGACTTGCATGAGCAAATGCCTGTTACTACAAGATCTTCAGAAAGAAATAGTAATTTGCAGGAATTTGGGCTTGTAAAACGCCAACTGATTCCTCTTTGTTTTAAGAGACAGTATACCTATGTATAGTAGCATAAAATGTCTAAAATATGGGCATCTCTGTCTGTTTCTGTAAGCAACTGTTGTCAATGAAGTTACAAGGATGGACAGATGCTCAAACACTAAATCTGGACAGGGATCCCAACTTAGCTGAAAGTAATAAATAAGGTACCAAAAAGCAGTGGTGCCAATTTAGTGCTAGAAATCTTAAGTTCTAGAGAATCTCCCAAATGTATGGGTCTCTAAATTCACACCAGATACTGCCCGCTGCTGTCTTGCTTGAGGATTTCACTGCCTTTCACCTGTGGGATTTTTGTTCTTAATAGCCTGGATAAATGAGAGAAGAATGGAAGAAGGTTGTCCTGTTTCTTTTTCGAGGACAGGAGAAAGGGCGAGTTTAGCACAAAACCATCAGTCATAGCAGAGGCTTTCGGTTTCCTCAGCGACCCTTGGATGAGGTTCTGAGCATCACCCAAGGTCAAACCAAGACTCTGTGACAGCTGTAAATTTAGCCTGCTTGCTGCCACCAGTCCTCTTAAACACCAGAGGTGGGAGAAGTGTTCATTCAAAAAGCATGGGCTTAATTAGCCTGCCCTTAAACTAACGGTATTGAATAAAACTTTAAATTTGGTTTAAAACCACTTGTTTTAAGAAATAGCTAAGAATTGATTTATCCAGCCTAAATAGGCTCCACTGTCTTGCCATTTAGATGAAAACAGTAATGATTCAGCATTTCCCAAACATGTGATTGCTCTCTTTGTAGGCTTTATTAGGACAGGCTATTTAAAAAGCCTCTCAGAAAGCTGTTGGCGCAGCATACTGTAAATCTCTTAACTTGCTGAAATTTGTTCTAGGCTCTTGTTCAATATCAAGTTCGCTAGATATTTTGACCTTGAGTGGAAGCACCAAGAGATCTAGTGTTACTGCTTCTACTGGTTAGTACCGAATAGTCAAAGGTAAAGCCATTACATCAGGGAAAATCAGTAGTGAGCCAGTCACACCTCCTAGTCTTGGGGCATCCGTCATCCCCCTTGATCAGATATGGTCAGGCTAAAACCTGTGAACAGTCTGAGGGGTAGCAGGGCCCAGCATGGGGAGGTTAATGGAAACACCCTGACTTTTAGCAGTTTGAATAGAAGTTTGTTCTGATGGAAACTTTGGTAGGGGCAGCAGGACACTGGAAGCCAGGAGAGCTTTAAATCCTTTCCTCCTCCTGGTCCATTCTAACATGCCTCCTATTTGGACCTGGCAGGACCATCATAGGTTGTGGTCGTCTTCCATCTTCCCTGGTTTCCTGTCACTGATTTTAGATAAATCGGATAAAGCTGATTTTAGAGCAGCTTCCCTGATAGTGCAACGGCAGCAAAATTAAAGTTGGGTGCCATTTATATTTCCCTCCCCACTGGCTTAACATCATGTGAAGGGTTAGATGTCTCTGTACAGATTGATGGAGCACATTACCCTTTAGAAGGACCTGTGTGTCTCAGACTATAGGGACCGGGTTGACTAATTTCAACCTCACACTTAACTTTCCGATGGCAGCAGCATGCTGAGATGAGTCCTGGCCATACACCCATAGCTGCTTCCCACTCAACCCCCTGATGAGCACCCTGTCCTCAGCTACCTGCAGGAACAGTGATGGATGCCTTGTCTGGCTCTCCAGCTATGGCCTGACAGGGGTCTAATGCAGCGTGCCTTGCCTGTTGGCTGCAGCATGCTCCTCTGCTCACCTCACGGAGCAGCCCAAGGTCCCCGTTACCTCATGAGGCGGCCAAGGGGTTAAGGCTGCCGGGGCTGCTGTTGCTGTGCATTGCTCATGCTCTCCACTGTATTATAATCAGTTCCATTATGATATTGTCGACGAGGGTGAAATGAACTTGCAGTAGCTTAAAGCAAGATAGGTTAATTAAAAAGCCTTGATCAAAGTATCATAAACCACATAAAAGGTTCCAGCTTTTAATTATTTTCAAATGGTCTCTCAGGCAGTAAGGCCAAAAAAAACCTCCTTGTTCCTAGGGCCCATGAGCTGTGAAAATTATTGTGTCATCACATCAGATTCAGTTATCACTTGCTATACAAACAAGAGAAAGGCAAAGTTCAGGATGGACCCTCTCGTTGAGGATGAAAAGGAGGAACTGGTGATGAGTGCTTAGCATGTCTGCCCAGCAAACACAGATTTCAGCACAGCCAGGCTTCAGCCCGTCTGCCACGTGAACCAGCTCTGATGCTGCTTGCCCCAAAAGCTGTGACTTGCTGGATGTGTGTGTGATGGTCCGGAGGACTTTGAACAGCATTGAGCTTGCTTGGTACCAATGGTCCTCCTTTGTGCAGCAACATGCCAGGGAGTCAAGACCGTGTAATACAACTGGAGCTGGAGGAGGGCAGTTTCAGATGAGCTTTCATGAGTAGGCGCAGACTAGCAACAACGTATTCTGTTACCAAACAGTAGAGACTAAGGACAGATCTGAAGAGCGTGGGTTTTACACTTGCTCTGAGATCCAGTAGTATTGCCACAAGGATAATTACTAATCTGGGGGCTTAGCAGATGCTCCTATCAGTTCTATAGCAAAGGACAGTCAACTTAGTCTTGAAGCATTTCTTCCAAACACTGGCCCATGCGCTGATACGCAGGCAGCACCATTCAGCTGGACTGTAGCAAGAAGTGAGGGCAGCTTTCGGGTCATCTCATTCTGGTCTGCTCTTCCTAAACCCCGTGAATAATTTACAAGAAACTGTATCAGGAAAATCATAAAAATAATACCCAGTGGATGAAAATTGACAGTGGGAGAGAAAAAGGAAGGTGCAGCCTGTGTAAGAGAAGAGGAGAGGTTTCCAGCAGCACTCACTGTTGTTCAGGTTCTTCACCAAAGCGCTGATGTTGTTGCAGGGCATCATCGTGCCTTGGCATGAGGTGCCAACAGCAGCGGTCGGGGTGTGCGCTCCTGTTCCTTGTGGGTGAGCACTGTGCGTTGTGGCTTTTATTGGGGTTTTCTTCAGCACCTCCACCATGGGGCTGCTGTTCCGCAGAGCAGCAAGTCCTTGTGCCACTCAGTCCTTCAGCTTGATCTGCAGCTTCTGCTTTCAATAAAAGCAGGCACTCTCTGGTTCCCAGGACCGTGTCAACTGGCAATACCCACGGTTTTATACTGATTCATCTTATTTCTGCCCTGTAATATCTATTGTATCTGTTTAGAGTATATGGCAATAAGGAAAGATTGAAAGAATTTTATCCTTTAGAGGAGTGGGCTGAGGAGGCCGCGGTGAGAGTCTGAAAGTGCAGAAGTGGCTCTTACTGTGCTCAAGAGAACAATATGGTCCCCATTTATGCAGCGTCTGGGACAAGAAATAAAGGTCTTGGACTGTGGTGAGAAAGGTTCAGGTCAGGCATTAGCAGGGAGGCTGGCAAATTGCTGGCAGAGATTACTTCTGCAGGTAATCTCCAGCCTCAAAGGTCTCTAAGGACAGGGGGGGCAAACCTCTGCCAGTAGTGTCAATAGGAACACTTGGTCCTTCCTTGGGACAGGGAAGGGACTAAATAACTTCTCCAAGTCCCTTCTGGCTCTCTGTTTCTGCAGTGATGCAGTTACTGCTTGTGTACCCTCTGCCTGGGGCCGTGAACACCCCTGCAGACAGGTTAACTTCTGTTCACTTGCTATAGGTGCAAATGGGTGTAGATGCAACCAGGGAGCTGTACAGAACCAAGCAGAAGAGCAGGAGCTGCGCTGCCTGGGGCGTGCTGCAGCTGAGCTGGTCTTGGCAGTCTGTCATCATTTCAAGCTGTGAATCTCGCACTTTGGGAATAAGGTTTCAGCACCTGTTGGACGTTTCGGTTCTCACAAACACTGAAATCAAACTGGTCAGCCCTCCCAGCAGCTGATGCTTCCATAGCTCCCTTTTTGATCCAAAACAACTCACCATGTTTCATAAACCGCGTAAGCGAGCAGTGATGTGTGATCCCCTCTGGGGCACGATGAAAGTATTTACCGCAGCGGAGGCATTTAGGTCAGAGGATACAGAACCATTTATCCAAGGAAGACTTCAGTGGGAATTTTAGGTTACAAATGATAGTTATGCAGTCTGTTGTAGGGTAGCTGGGAGATGCAAAATCGAGTCTTCCCAAACGCAGCATGGTGTCCTGGGTGACCGCAGGTATCAAAGGTGACAGTGCAGAAGCATACCGTAGTGAGCATAGCGAAGATGTTCCCTACCCCCCACCTCCTGGTATGTGAAATGGGACCAGAGTAGCATGCGCTTCCTTCTGCCCTTTGGCTTTTCTACCTTTTTATGCTTTAAGAAGCTTGCATTTACTATACATTATATACTTAGAAAATGACAGGCCTATAATACTAACTGAAGGCAGTTAAATGGTAGTATGAATACAAATAAATAGCATTACCAGTGCAAAACTGGGATAGTCTGGGCTGCCTTGAGTAGGGTGGTGCGATTGCAAAGACTTCTTTTCTGTTGGTTTTGGATTTCATGCAATTGTTGTTTCTATCCTGTTATTTTAGCCCCTGTGATATGATTTTTTGGAATACAATGAATTCTTGCATAATGGCCTTTCATCACAGGATTGAACCAGCAGTACTCCTTTTCTACCCTACAGAGATTTATTGTGAGAGGGGAAAGAATGCCTAGAGAAAAGGGCAGCATACTGTCATGCAACTAATAAAACCAGGGTGTGAAAAACTTGGTCTTCCTTTCCCACCCAACAGTGATGGACTCCAAGTAGAATCAAGTACCACAGGAATGTGGGAGGTGTTAACAAATGATTTTTGCGCCACCTCCACTTGCTTCAGAAAAAAGCTGGTCGTATACCCAGTGAACAAAAGAGAAGAACAAGGCATCCCCCATTAGAGGCTGAGTGTGAACTCAGCGACCCTGTGACAGAGCACTGGCTGCTGTGCGGGGTGGTGCATGCCAAAGCCCTGCGGAGGGCCGGGAGCATTGCAGCCCTCCTCTGCTCACTGCTAGCATGGCTCTGAGTGCTCCCACCAGCTTACAGCTGAACTGAATTTTTGAGCTCTTGAATCCTGTATTCTGCATGTGAGAAAGGGAGGTTGTTCGCTGTCACCTGCCATGTACTGACTTCAACTGGACCTTTGGGCTCTCTCTGTTAATTAATTGATTTGATGAGAAGTCAGATTAGTTACTAAGCATGCATGCCTCAAAAGCCATATTCCAGAACAGCGTGTGAATCTGTCTGTGGTGCTGGGCCAGCCGCTCCACCAACAGCCAGTGCTGGTCTTCATCTCCTGCATGCTCCAACACACACTCGTGCCCTTTCCCCTTGTTTGTCTTTCCTGTCAAATCTTGTTCTGTGGGCTGCACTCTTCCACTGCCAGCATTGAAGAGGACAGCTTTTTCCACTCCAAATATGAATCTGTGCAGCCCACTCACCTATCATTTTCAGTACGGTCTTTATTGCAGAGACATCAAAACACAGCATCCTCTGGAAAAAGGGGGAGACCTACAGGGGGGAAAAAATGTAACAAAAGCAGTGGCAAACAAAAGTTGTTGTTAACCCCTTCCTGGAAGAATAATCTACCCAAATGTGTGCTTAGCACTTAAATACTCTAGCACACAGCAGGAGCAGCTAAGGCTCTGTGCACAATATAATCTTATCATGGACTATTTGAATAAGAAGCACAGCTTCATGCTTTTCCCTTTCTATAGAAGAGATTTATTATGAAAAGCAGGTCGCTGCTTCAGAGCACATACAAAAACAGTTGGCTTCATAACCTTGGGAAAAAAGATAAATAAAGAAATCTCATGAGACACATGTGAGAACCTAGGAAGTATTAAAACATATGTTGGAACATATTGATCCCTGAAAGCCTCCTGCAGCAGATATGAATCTTTTTCATTTCCAGGCACACTGATACTTTAATGAGGACAGTGTGTGCCTCTCACCTGTATAAATCATTTATGCAGATTTTTGCAAAGCCCCCAACATGGAGCTGTGTCTCAGCCAGTTCGAGAAGCACGGTGCCATATGTTTCAGCTTAGGTGAATCAAACCACAGGTTGGCAAGGGCTCTGCGCAGAGCGGAGCTGCAGCCTGCGGTCTGGGAGCGAGCTCCCCAGGGTCTGGGGACTGCTGCCTTTTGCCATGTCAGAGGGACGTCCAGGGACCTGTTATTTGACCTGCAGATCAGCATCCCTCTTTCTATTGCTTGTTCACCATACGATTTTGAGCGCTGCTTGCTTATGTGAGTAGCAAAGCATCTACCCTGTAGGATGAGTAGCGATGCCAAATCCCAAGTGTGTTGCCTGGACTGGTGCATTCTGTGCATCATCTCCCAGTGGTGCAGCAGTAATTTGGTTGAGAAAACACTAGAATGAAAAAATAGAGCAACTTTCTATAACTGTGTTTGTCCCCCTGTTATTTTCAATTCAGCAACCATCTAGCTAAGCATCTTCCTGCATGAATCACCGAGGGTATGATTAAGTTTTAAGTGGTATCAGAAAAACTATATTTAGAAACAGCAGATCCAGCCATTCTAGTGGAAAAGATGCCTTGGAGACATTTGCCTGATGAGTGAAGACAGCCCCCTCCCATCAGAGCGGAGGGTGGTAGCTGGTGTGGCTCTGCATTTGGCTTTGTCCAGGTGGGCTGGTGAACCCATCCCAACCTATCATGGGCTTCTCACAGGCAGCGGGGGACCTGGATCCAGCTGTGGGTACCGTTGGCCACTCACTCCAGGTACCTGTGCCCACACATGCTCCCTGCCCAGCTGCCCGTGCCACCGTCGGCCACCTCGTCCCACCTCCCCACTCCCAGTAACGCATTGCCCGGTGCGAGCAGAGTGCCTGAACTTGACCCTTTTATTCCTATTTCAAACACACCAGATTGTTCCTTTTTCTCCCCCAAACGTGTATTTGCAATAAACACAGCCCAGGCCTAGGAGGATGAAAAGATGAATCACAGCTATGAAAATATTTGGCTGTATTTTAAATAGGAATCACAGCAGGTACAACAGCAGCCGTCTACAGTTGACGCACTTCAGATGTATCAAAAGACATTTTTTTCCACTGTTGAGTTATTGTTAATTATTCTTAAAATAAAGTGCTACCACACAACATTAATTCAGGAGAAGAAACTGTAAGTTCCTTGCTATTCTCTAAGGCTTGTTTTCACAATGAATTAATGGGAGTTAATTTAGCACTGCACAACAAACTGTTCCACTGAAGGAATACAAAGTAGATGTTGCTTCCTAACTTTTTCCTCCCTCTTGTTAGTGCCCCTCTTTGTTCTTTATTCTCTCTGGTACAAAAGGTCTTAGTCTGGCAGATAGCAAATCTGCTGAAAAAGCAGAAATCAGGAAAAAATACTGCATGATTCCCTCCTTTTGTGAATATTAACAGTTTGTACACATACACTGCTCTCCCAGTGAAAAAGAATGGTAAACACGTGCTCTAATTCTTTGTAGTATATTAATATTAGTATTTGCAAACAGTATTTGTGTTGTTCCATCTATGCAGTATGTCCTTTGTCGAAGATTAATTCAGGTTTTGTGGAGCAAGCACCGCTTCAGCCCACAGATGGCACTTTGACTTGTCGATCATTTCCTCTAAAATGCAGGAGATTTTAGTCCTCATTGAGATAGAAAACTAAAATAATCAATTTGGAAAACTTCCTGAATCTTGGAGAGACTTTATATAATCTATTCAAACGCAGCTTGAAAAAGAGAAACAGTTTTACCCCAGAGATATCCAAAAATATGTAGTGTTAGCATGCACATGGTGTAGGAAAATCATCAGATCCTCAGAAGCTGGAAGGAGAGGTCACCTGTGCTAACGGAGGGCTCATTTAATGCTGCAGCTCCTGCAGATGTCTGTGGAAGCCGGATGCTCAGTGAATGTCGGTGTCCAAGTGTTATGTGATTAAAAGTCTCTTAAATAGTCATTTCCACAAAGCCTAACGTGAATCTCTGGGGCCTCCCAGGCCAGTCTGGAAGCTGGAGGGTTGCGTGGTCGTTCCTTGGGCATCCCAGCGCGAGCGGGATGCTCCTGCCTGCTGACAAAGGCTCCTATCTCTGCGATGGCGGAGATGGGGTCTAATTTTTACTGCAGTGGACATCCTGTCTAGAAGATCACAGAGGACAAGAGAAAATGGCATCAAGTTGTGCCAGGGGAGGTTTAGATTGGATATTAGGAAGAAATTTTTCACCGAACGGGTAGTCAAGCATCGGAACAGGCTGCCCAGGGAAGTGGTGGAGTCACCATCCCTGGAGGTATTTAAAACATGTGTAGATGATGCGCTTCAGGACATGGTTTAATGGTAGGCTTGGCAGTGTTAGGTTTACGGTTGGGCTCAATGATCTTAAGGGTCTTTTCCAACCTAAATGGTTCTGTGATTCTGTAAAGTTGTTGCTGAGTCAGGAGACCAGCGTTGCAGAATCATCTGGGCTGTTGGGTTGACACAAAAACGTTGTACCTTGTCACACCATCATGGGGTGCTTTTGGGGACCCCTGTGCTGAGTGGACTTGGAGAAAGAGGCTTAGGTGTCCAGAGGTTTGTGGCTGCGCTCTTGGAGTCACAGAGCAAACCCTCTGCATGTTATCCTTGACTCTCCACTTGCTTAGCAAAAATTTCTCTCTCCCTTTTTTTTTTGGTGTTATTTTGTTTCAGCCCAGCTCCCTGTGCTTGTGGCATTACTCATGGCTATCAGAGAGGGTGAGCAAAGGAGGTGGCTTGGTGCCTTTCTGGAGAGGTGGTGTGGGTTAGAGCTGATCCCAGTCCGGTCTGATTCAGGCTGGAGAGCCAGCACCACATTCAGGAGACTGCAAATGAGGGTAAAACCCAGCTGATTTCAGCTGCTACAAGTTTTGACCCCATAACTGAAGGAAGAATGTGGGGTGAGGGGTAAAAAAACCCACTTACTTTTTTTCCTGCACAAGGCAGGGCATTTATCATTCTTGTGCTGCTTTGCTTTTTAATATATTAAAAAACACCCTCTGCTAGGGCAGGGGCAGGGATGCTCCTATCCTCCGGAGAGATCACAGAGTGAGCTGGGTTTTTTTACATCATGAACAAAGCAAATCAGTCCTGAAAATCATACCTAGATGGTTTTAAAGATCTCTACTAGCATTTAGTGGAGGCTGGGGGTGGAAGAGAGCAGGAGGGAGAAATGACACACAGAGAAAATTTCATTCAAGCAATTAAAGAATCACTACACTTTTATGATTAACTTCATGTTCACAGGTTGAATGCAAAAGCTGTTAGTAGGGACATTGCTATTCCATACCTGACATGAACAATGGGAATATTTGTTCTGCCCGGGAGGATTACACCTTCCATTAATCTAAGTTTTATTGAAAGTTTAAATAACAGACAGACAAAATTTGATCAATTAGCAGTGTAATTCCAAGGAGATGTCACAGTGAAATTAAATCTCAGACATTTTTAATGCAAAGAAGCCTAGGAGCTCCCTCCAGTTTTCTTTCTCAGTAACAGTGTTTATATTTTAATTGAAGGTTTATTCTGCTTTGTGCATCTTCTACTAAATTTTAATTTAACACTGTAATGAGAACAGTTTTATATCACAGTGTTCAGAGCACTTCACAGATAAGTCAAAAGGTGTCTCATAAATGAGGGAAACAAACAGGTTTTGGTAGGATTCACTAGCCATGGAAATCTCCCGAAGAAAAGAGATTTTGAGAAAACTTAAGGAAAAATGAGTGGGAATTGGTACTCTGATGGAGAAGGATGCCAAGGGAGTAACCAGGCAGCTGCGATTATTGTGACCCTCCCCTCAGGCCCCTGGGAGGATGCACCTGGAGATTCCTCCTGGTTCCCATCGGTTCCAGCCAGCAAAGAGTCAGCCAAGCCTATTTTCTTGCTGCTTACTTATTCCGCCCAAGCAGAGATGTTGCTCACTGGGTCCACCTCCACACCACCATCCCCTCTCCTCCCCGCACTGTAACAGTCCCCTTCTAGCCATTTCTCCATTTCTGTTTTCATTACATTATATATTTTTTTTGTCCCTGGAAAAATGTTATTGCTATCGTTACTGTTCAACACTTATTCCATTTTTATTATCAGAAATGTCATTCTTATACAGTAAATATCAGAAGCACCACAACCTTGCTGTGAATCTATTTCAGCACTATCTTTGGAGGCACCCCTCATCTGAAAAGGAGAAATACTGAAAATATATATTTTTATATGTATGTATGTCAGAGATCAGCTTCTTGGATGGCTGAAGCAATGCAGATCTACTGATGTGCACAGTTCTAATTTCATTTACACAGTAAGAGCTTCTGGTCGAACCCAGGCCTTAATATCCTAATAAAAGCTCCCCAAAAGGGACAGACACTTCAAATTTAACAGAAAATACTACTGAGGAAAGGCTTCTTGAGGACAGTGGTTGCACAGGATGAAGCAGCAGGTACCCAAGTTGCCCAGTATGCAACACACGAGCTTTGATGGCAAATCACTTCAGGCTATTCCCCTATCAATTACTATCAGATGAGCAAATACAAGGAGGAAGTGCTGCTTATTAAAATTAATAGATGTGGCTGTACATACCCAAACATCTAATTATTGTTTAACTATATCTACAAAGCTGCTCTGTTTGCTAAGTCCTGCTGCATCAAGGTAGCCTCGTACGCTTGCCAGGGCATGCCAGCTTCTTCTGCAGCATAAACCTGCCCGTTAAGAGACGTGAGGATTTTGATTTGTAGCTAGACTGTTTTTCAAGAAGTAATTTTTCTCAGTAAAAACAGCAATACGATTAACCTTGCTTCAGTCACGTTCAGCAGTATTTAAAACAAAAAAAAAAAAAAAAAAAAAAAAAGGCGGCTGAAAGCTGCTAGTAGCTTGGCTCCGGCAGCATCTCCTCCATATGGTATGTTAAATGCCAGAACATGAAATTAACTCTCATAAATAAGTAATAAGGGATGACTTGCCTTGATCTGGATGGGCTGGCTTCCCACGTAATACAGCGTTTAACTATTGCTGTACTGCAGCAGCAAGGATATAGTCCATCTCAGAGAGCGTATGCTGCCTTTCAAAAGGTGTGAGAGTTTGTGAGCATGTTTTGTGCCCCATGCAAGGGGTGTATGTGCCCGTGGGTGGGATGCAGAGACCCCCACGTGCTACCCTGCTGTGGGAAGCAACCCCGAGCTCCTCCGGTCACACTCCCTGGCTGCTGGCGTCCGGGCTGCCCTGCTCCTCCGCTCCCGGGCAAACGGGGTCCAGATCCCCTCGGCTCCTCGCAGACGGGTTTGTCAATGCGCTGGGGACCACAGGGACGGTCAGAGCCGCACTTATGGCCTCCGGGAATCAGTTGCCTTTTCCCAGGCTGTCTGCAGCTCTGCTTCTACTCCCAGCCTGAGAGTGGCTGGTATGGTTTGTTTTAATTCAGATTATTATTTGGAAAGTGTTGGAAAGCACCAGCCCTAGGCTGGTAGGTTCAAAGGAAAGCGTTACTGTTTTCCCTTTCATTAACACCCGTGCCTGTTACTAATCATAGGAGTGCTTTGCTCTGCAGCGGGAAGGGGGGCACAGCCACCCGGGATATTTTGGCTAGTGCCTGCCTGAATACTTACAGCCAACAAATTTTCAACTGGAAAATTACACCGTTGTAACTCCAGGTGTTTGAGGCAACATACGTCCAACAAAATGTGTATTCTAGGGGGAACTCGGGAGAAAAAACACTTCAGGGCGCTGCAGCTTTCAGACCTGGTGACACGATGCTCAAGGAGTAGTCCACTTTTGTATTTACAGAATCAGATGTTTCAGTTTTCTAACACTTTCCACAGGTCAGGCTGGAGTGAAATTACATTTTGTTCAAACAGAACCTTTGAAATAACCGAAATTTTCCCTCTTCCAGAGGACTTCTTTTACAGGAATTGTTTTTCATATCAGGAACATAAGAGAATGGAAATAATGAAACTTCCTCTGAAATATGAGAGCAATTTGTCATACATCTAATTTCATCTCTTTCACTGACAGTACAGGAGCTTCAGACTGAAAGTCCTGTCCCTGCTGGAACAGAAATTCGGCATCCAAGAAGGAGGCAAGATTTTAAGTAGAACTCCAAAATATTCACCCAGCTCTGACAAAAAATCATCATTAAATACAAACAATAAAATTCTTAAAGACCCTCAGGATTTAGGACAGCAATTTTTCAGCTCATCTGCAAGGTGGCTTCCAAAGTACCTTGGTGTCCACTAGTGATAGGTGTTGGTTCAAGTATTGACCCAACTCAAAGGGCGAAGTGCCAGCTTCTGAACCACCCCTTTCCTGCACCACCAAGGGTTCCCAGAGGCCTGACCCTGTTCATTCCCAAGCCCTGACTCAGTCTCGATTGAAAAGCAGCAGAAACAATTGAAATTTTCCTCTGTCACCATTGGTGAAAATACAGTGGCGTCGCCGCAAGTCGTGGGGATTTGATGAATGGTGTCTGAAGTGCAGTGCGCAGAGTACAATTCATCATAACTGAGGTTAATGAAGGAGAATGTTAAATAGCCTGTGACTGTACATCTGACATAATCTGCTAAATTAACTGAAAATCTACTAGCATTGTACTCCTAGCTACCCACTTAACTACCATTAACCCCAGTAACAAACTGCAGCATGACGATACCCAGAATCCACACGAAGATTTAGGTAGCTGTCAAGGGACTCGTGTGCTCGGCTGGACGTGGCCTGGCTGCTGCCAGGGCTTGGGCATTGCCCCGGAACACCCCCATTGAACCGCGCAGATAACGGCAGCCATAGTTTCAATGGGATACCAAACTTGGTTTCAGTTTGTTCCCCCGCCGCTCTTGGGGCACAGAGATCTGAATGGCAGTGAAGGAAATCGTAAGTAAGGGAAAGATATGCAGAACAGCTAAATGGTGTAAATTCATGGCAATTTAACCGCAAGCAATGATTTATCCAGGTGCATATACTTTACTGTAATAATTTCAACTGAAATTTATTTGCCTCTGGTACAAAGACAAATGGGAGGCCTGGGCTCAATTCTTTACGAAATGCATCCTCTTAAGGCTGACCGTCCCAGTGTGCCCTAATCCGAGCCAGGCGCAGCACTTTCCATTCCAGGGGCTGTTTTGGGACAGCGTCCCGGAGCTGCGGGCATCGGCTCTCTGTGCTGGATTCAGTGTGGGGCCGTCCTGTGCCCTGCAGGGCTCTTGGCATCTCCCCCTGCACGGCAGGGCAGCTCCTGCTCCCACCGCGCAGCGCAGCCGTGCCGCACGGAAGCGCTTACACCCTCCCATCCCCACGACAGGGACCTGGAGGGAATTTCTGACTGAGGCTTCGCCCTGGGGATGACGATGTGCATCTGCTTAATGAATGTTTACAATGAGCTTTTTGCTCCTTGCATGGCAGGCACTTTGTGCATGAGTTACTTTCCCATTTGACCTGTTGGGTGGAGCACGCTTTGGGAGGGAGCCTGGCTGGATGCACAGTGTCAGCAATTCATGCAGAATTCATTCTCACGTGTTGCAAGGAGTGTCTCGCAGGTGAAAACAACCTGTGCCTCCTTGTTGTCTTCTCCAAGGGCTGGTTCATGATCCCCAGCTCCGAGCGGGGTGGCAGGGCATGGCACAGAGAGGGGTAGCTGGTGCTGAGCACCCACCAGCTGGGAATGTGCCGGCTGCAGGTGTGGCTGCAACCTCTGCTCTCCTAACCCAGCATCACACAGCCGGGAGGCTCCCTGGGAGCTTGCCCTGTGCAGCAGAATGTGCTCCCAGAGACGGGACATGCACGTCACAGGTTGTGATCAGCTGCTTGGCCCCAAAGGGCGAGAACAGAAAAAACCCTGCTGAGAAGTAGCAGAAAAGGGGTTGCAGATCCCTGTGCTGGATCAGCTCTGTGCTGTCGTGCAGGGCTCATACCGCTGTGGACTTCCGAACCAGACTGGCTCTGCTGCCCGGCTGGGAGTGCTTCAAAAATATTATCAATGCATTTGCTACTCCAGTGCAAAGTGGCACCTGTGCTGGAGACCAAATTAAGCCGCAGGTGATAGCTGGAAAACTAGGCATTTAATTTTTTTAATGGCTTCAAATCCTTTCCTACTTAGTTCCTGTTTGCAGCATAACTACTAAAGAAAATCAAGTGATTTAAGAGCAAAAATAGATCTTGATTTCTATTGATGCTGCATTTTCAACTTGCAGGAAGAAAGGTACGTTTAGAGGCTGGCGTCTGCTCGGAAGGCCACTGCTCTTCAGCAGGGGATTCCAGCTCTTCCCACTGGTGTATAAGATAATTCCTAGTTTTAAAATGTTTTTCTTCTTGTCCCGGAGGTAAAATACAACGTTGAAACTGTGAAGAGCAGTTTTCTCAGTTTGTGGTTCCAGTGTGGCCTTTCCTGACCTTCGGACATTTGCCATGAATGCTTTAATCCCTAGCAAGGATACTAAATATCCTAAGCAGATACTATAAAGGATCTGAGAATTAGGTCAGGAGACATTAAAGAGTCTATCTGATGCATTGTGAACTGTGGCTACAGCACCGTTTTTAAGCCTGAAATGTCATTACTCAGATGCAACGAGAGCTGCTGCTTTCATTTTTGTTTTAGAAAAGAGTCAAATAGACTGATTGGTAAGAGAAAGGAGATAGGAGGGACCCTATAGTCCATCCCACATCAGAACAACTCCAATCCCTAGCCAGCATCGTCCCGTACACGGAGATTAATGCCATCCCCCCGATGTCACGTTACAGAGCCTTTAGTAACAATTACACGAACGTTACGAAGCAGGAGTTTGAAATGCAAAAACTAAATCCTGGAACTCTGGCGAGGCCCCTTGGCTCCAGCAGGCACGGAGAGCCCCGGCTCACCGGCCGTGCACACCTGCAGCCAGCATGTGCACAGCAGCAGGGGATGCTGCGACCGAGCCGCCCGTAGCTCAGCATCCGCACGTGCACACCGAGCCATCTGGCAAAGCGTGGCTTGAGCCTCCCTTTTGCTAGGGAGGGCAGCCCCCTCAGTCAGAAGGGGCTGAGATGGATTTTACACAGGAGAACAGGAGGTCCAGGCAAGGTTTCTGGGGACCAAATACTCATTTCAAGCAGGAAACCACCATTGGTTGTTACAAGCAGTTCCTTGTGGTTTTGTGCGGCAGCACCTCATCTGTGGCCACAACAGCTCCGATGGTCCCACGGCAGGATCTGCAGCACCCCAGAAGGTGTGGGGCGAGGGTCTGTGTCGAGGTGCGCCAGCCGGGGCGGTGTGCAGGCATCTTGGCTGGCAGACAGTGTTATGGAAATGGAAATGTGAGTGCTCCAGCTGCCCCTCTCCTGCTGAGTGAGCAGGGGACACTCCTTTTACGCTTTCTTAAGTACTGACAATATTTTTTTTCCTCCTTGCAGTGCTTTCCCAGCCTGTGTCTGTCCAGGGTGCAAAGTTTTCATTTCTTTTAATGATTCTAAGGAAATTATTGAGAAATCAAAATATGTTTCAGAGTTATCTTCAAGGCTTACTGTACTTCAAATAGTTTCTATAAATCCACAGCGCAAATGCTATTTTTCAAAGCTTTACTGTTCCCCAAATAATTGTAATGGTGTATTGACTGACTTTATCAGGGCCCTGGGAGTTTAGAAAAGAAAAAAACAGCTTAGCAAACAAGATCTCTTAAAACATATATATGAAGGTTTTCAAAGTTCATCTAATCTATGTCTGTTTTGGGTATTTATAAACCAGACACTGTCATTAAGGTTAACAGCACTTTTCTGTTCCCGGGAATATTGCAGCTATCAGTTGGCTGGAGCTTCCCCATGCCTTGCTCGGATGAGTAATGGAGTCTTTCTTCTTGAGGAAGCAAGACCCACACGGCTCGTGGGGCTGGGACTGGTCAGGGCACCACTCCTGCTCCAGAAAATCCCACCAGGAGCAAGTGCTCTGCCTTCCAGCACTACCTGGGTATTTTTGTGTAACAAATTATCTTCCAGCTCAGGGCCATGAACTTTCCTGCGTCCTTCCTATAGCATTGCATCATTTTTATGGTGTTTTGCCTTTTGCCCTTGTGCCTGCTCTTTGCTAGAGAACCTCTGGGATGCTTTATGGCCTGGGGATGTGTCAGTGGATGTTCTTCAGTTTGTCTCTGGGCTGAACATCTAAAATGCATTTGCCCATGATGCAGGCTACCGGAGTCAGTGGTCCCATCCGTGGTTTGCCGGACCTTGCACCACACATAAAAGGCATGTGAAGAAAAGTTGTGTGTGCTTTCCTGTCACTACGTGCAATTGCCAGGGTGAACAATTAAGGCAGCTTTTCCAGACTCCGCAGGGCAGTGAAGGGGAGAGAGCCCAGCATAACGCTGCCTTGGGCCTCCCGCGGGCTGACGAGAGCCCAGGGCTGATGGAGAGGCGAGAGGCACAACCAGCCCCAGCCCACTGTGAGGATGAAGCTCCAAAATTTCTTTAGGAATTTAGCAAAGGCACATGAACTTCATGTAAATGATTGCCTCAGTGAAAGGAATTTGCCAGACTTAAAGGAAAAAATGCTATCAACCCATCTTTTGTTACAGCCATTCTTTTCATTGATAATGCAGTAAAACTGTTCTTTATGGAAGACAGTGAAATCCTAAAGGCAGCCTTGATGGCAGAAGATATTACCCATTAAGTGCAGCAGATTGTTCTTTGCTATTCAGAAAGCTGATTAAATTGAAATGCTCTTTATATTTCTACAAAGAACTGAATGCCAGAACATAAACTGAACCTCTGTCTTTTGATAGAAAACAGAAGGCATCATTGGTGCTAACCTCTTTCGACATGTTTTCATCATACATTATAGCAGACCCTGCCATAGATAGATCGATATATATATATACACACACACTCACACAGAGATACCTCCAGCTCTGTGTGTGCAAGTGCGATTGCTCCTGGTGCCTTACCCCTGTGCTCAGCAGCATCGCTACAGGACCGCCCGGGCGGATGCTTGCTCTGAGTAGCAGCATCCCCATCAGGGTAGCAAAACAACAGCACGAACAGCAGGACAGTGGTGAGTCGGGCCAAATGTACTTGGGTTGCAAAGATAAATGGGTTGGTTTTATTTTGAGTGCTTTCAGTGTCAGTCCCCACAGAGGGTGAGGAATGAGCTCTGGCACTGGCTGCCCAGAGGGTTTCACTTGTGCAGTGACTGAGTCCGTGGGGAGAGCTCTGGAGCAGGGAGGAGGAGGAAGACAGCAAAAGTGAATGTCAGTGCTCAAGGACTTCTCAGACAGGTCCCAGATGGTGAGCTGGAGGAGGAAATGAGCTGAGGGGAGGTTATTTGCTAGAGAAGTACTGGAAAAGAAGGGAAGATGCGGAGTTAAGAGTGGAGACCAAGGTTATACTGATTACACACTCCTCAGTCCCACAGGCACTGGCACGGGGGTGCATCGCAGCTGTGGCCAAGGGGGTGTGGGACGGCTGCTCCTGGTGGCAATGCTGGCGATGCCAGTCCCTGTGTCCATCAGCCCATGGGCTTGTGAGTGCCACCGGAGCAACCCTCCCTTCTTCCCTGCGATTGCTAGAGCTTCTGGGATCCTAACGTGTCCATGTTAGGACAGCATTAATACAAGATGAATATAACTCCGTACCCTAGATCTGTTTAACCTAATAAATAGTTTCAGTTAATGGACAGCAAAAGGAATGATGCTCAGTAAATTTGATTTTATGAGCCTTTCACTTATTTGCTGTGCCCATCAGGTCGGAAGTTAGGTAATGGTAAGTATCCATTAGCGTATTAGCTCAGTGATGAGGGAGCTGAATTAAAAAAGGACAAAAAAAATTGTGGAAAAAACCCTGAAGTTGTGCGCATTTATTAAACCCTCAGTTCGTTAGCAGTGACTCTAACACCACTGAGCTGGAGGGACAGTAGAGTTCGGTCCTCGTGGGGAAGGTACAGAGACCCAGGAATCAACTTCTGCTTCACCACAGTATTTACTCTGCAGCTCTTTTGCTATGGGGAGCCCAGGGGGCCACAAGGCAGAGCTGAGGCTGCCCGTCCTCTCCCCGGCCAAGGAGAGTCTCTGTGCGGTGGGTCCGTCCTCAGCCAAATAAAAAAGAGGTTGACACCAAGGAGAGGGGCTGCCTTCCCGTGGTGCCGGTGGGACGGGCAGTGCGGGGCTGCATTTTCTAATCACAAATACATGACCCAGCTCATAACAATCAAAATAACCATTTCATTGACAATCCTTTCTTTTACTGATTTCCCTTAACATTTTTACTCTGCCCAGGCAAATTAGTTTTTAGAATCTCTTTTCCCAGTTTCTTAGGTACCCTGGGATTATTTACACACCCCACAAAGAGCTATTTACTGTTCTGGGTAATTCAGTGAACATTCACTTGCTTTGAATTAATATGCAGCATCGTTCCAAGTGCTAGCAATTTACTGATAATTGGAACATTGGCTTACCCTGGGAAAAAACATCCAGCCTTACAAGTTAGTTTGTACAAGTCGCATTAATGCAGCAGGAGAGCCAAATTTCCTTGTTTATATGCTAGCAAGGAAAAATGTTCATCGTTAACAATTAGAAGGTAAATATTCTTCCTTATCACTCTCTGACCATCCTTCCTCCACAGCTGTGAGGGATGGTTGGGGAGAAGTCCCAGGTGCCCTCTCCATTGCTGAGGCAGGCAGGCGATGTACAGAAGGGGACCGTCGCGGTGGCAGCTCTAACCTCTCGCGGGGAGGAGCTGCAGGGATGTCCCTGCGTGACCGAATGGCAATGGAAAGTGGCAGGGGGACGCAGGCTCTGCATCCTCCATCCCTGGGACTGCTTTTTCATGGAGGAGTCAGTGTTGAGATACAGAGGGTGGCCTGAGCACCCCATCCAGCTGCAATGAGGTGTGGGCAAACTGCTGCCATAGTTTTCAAGCAGTTTACCAGTTTATCAGTTGCAGATGCTGGAAAAGAGTTGGGTGGGTGAAGGTTTTGCACAAGTGTGTGGAGGAGCAGGGCAGGAGGAAACCTTTCCAGCAGCAGGAGGAATTCTGAAAAAAAAAAAAAATATAACCTGTATGCACGTTGGAGGTGCTCCCCAGAAGCTGCTTGTAAACCAAATAATCATTGCAGAGAGCTTTGCTTCTGGTTTGCTTACGGCATTCAGTTGAAATGTCTATAGGACTGATACCTAATGAATTGCATTATACTTCACTCAGCTGGTGATTGATAGTTAAATCTAATAACAGCATCAGTCTCATCAGCAGACACATTTCAATTTCAATTTGTTGAATGCACTCTGACCGTGGACAAACAGTGGGTGTCACAGAGACCTATTGCTGAAACTAATAGAAACTGATATATAGAAAATGAAATCCGTTTTCACTGCCTGTGTTGTCTGCTCGCTTTCCTAATTTGGTTCCACTTAGAAGGGTTACTTAACATGCTAACTCCTCACCAGGGCTTTCCCAGATAATGAAAACAACTTTGTTAGGGACCTCAAGACAGGGAAAGAAACAATAAGTTGCATTTGTTTGACACAATTTTGAGTCCCCAGTGGGAGCACTTAAAATCTGTGCAATCCAGAGAGAGGGTTACGGTGCCTTTTGGGAGCCTTTTTCTTCCCTACAGCTTTCCATCTCGTGTATAACCTCCTGCCCAGGCATGACACGGATCCCAGCTGAAAGTTAAGGCAAGGTGTTCTGGGGTCACTTAAAACACTTGGGTGTTGTTTGCTACTGAATTCAGGCAGTCATTCGGCGTCTGGCCTTTGTGCTATTTCTGTCTTAGCTGGACGTTTATGTGTGATGGCTGTGGCGAGTGTCCCTGTACCACTGTTTTCTTGGTGGGTGGTGGATGCACGTCGCTGCTGGTTGTCAGAGGACATTGTTCAACAGCCAGGAGAGCACGATCCCTGCTTTGGTGTCCCGCAGCAGCCAACCCTTGTACCGGAGCCTTCCCCTGAACCAGCAGCGTGAATGGCAGGGAGAGACCCCCTGGCCGTGCCCCCCCTTGCACCCCTTTCCGCTGGGGGGGGACCGTGGTGTACAAGCTCTGGAAGCCCCTCAGGGCTGTGTCCGCCCCTCAGGGGCAGTGTGTCCACAGGGGCTTTTTGCTGCCTTTGGCCAGGTCTGGGTCGCCCTCCCCAGCAAACGCCCGCACGGTGCTTGGTGACTTCTGCGGTACAAAGCTGTGCCCTTTGCATGACCAGCGAAGGGAAGCAGCTCTCCCGGGGGGCAGCAAGGGTCCGCAGAACAGCAGGTCCCTTACTGCAACTTCTGTTTCTCTCAAACTGTTTTTTTCTCGCATGGAATTTACTGAAGAACTGAAAATCTTCATGGTACAAATATTTTTGGTGATCTTCATGCTTTTTTTTTTTTTTTTTTTGACCTGTGAAAATGTGTTTACAGCAAAGATTGGGTAAACACCCTGAAAATAAACAACTGTGAATATGGGACGGATAGTGCTAACACAAAAATTAACATATGCAAAATTAAATACTTCTAAAGAATTTTATTTCATTAGGGAATTTGGTGCTTATGAAAGCTGGCGAGCTGACAGCCCAGAGAGCTGAAATCTGGCTATTGCAAGAGACGAGCATGCACGATGATGTTGCAAGCATCCTCCAGCTCGCCTGCTGCATGGAACACATTTGACCCTGCTGGTGGAGAGTGACAGAGGATGGTTAATTCTTCTGCAGTTGTACTTCCAGCCCTTTCTTTCTCTGCATAAGCAGTAACAGGAGCTTGCAGGAACCAGTCTGCTAGGACCCAGCCTGGGACAATCATTCAGCTTCACTTCACATAGGTCTCTGGGTGGAAATAGCTTCCAGTCACTAGCACCAACCTGGGGACAATATAAACCCGCAATCTAGAGGAGAAATCATTCATAGCCAATTAGTGGTCTCTTGAGCTATCAAGTACCCTTCAGCCTCCTTTACACCTGCTTACAGAGGCTGCAGAGCTCAGGGGCCCCAGGAAGAGGTTCCACCATCCCCTCCTGGTCTTTACAGCTGCTCCTGGCCCCTTTCTGCAGCCGCCCCAGGGCAAAGCTGTGCAGAGCTAATGCCGCAGGGCAGCAGTGCTGGTGGTGATACTGGCTCTCCTGCACGTGTGGTAACTGCCCTGCTAGGTGGCATCTCCACGGGCATCCACAACAGAGGCGTGCTACCGTCTTAGCTTCAGACGTGGGAAATCAGCATGGGCCTGCAGAAAGTCAACGCAGAGCTAAAATTAGGAGTGCTGTCTTCCTCACACCCAGCGCAGTCCTTACTCCCTGAGACCATGCATTCTTAAAGGGTGATTAATATGATGTTTGGAAGAGGACATTAAGTGAGACATCCTATTTACAAAAAGCTTCCTAGTGGAGTATTCAAGAGAACAGGGATCCGGAGGGAGTGTAGTGTGTGTTGTTGGTAATGTAAAGGGACACCATTATTTGTATTGCATCGCTGAACTCCATTAAGCCTTTTATTCACCTTGTTCTTAGGACAAATGCTGTTTCATGTGAAGCCATCTACCAATCACAACCCATCAGCAGATCACTATTTCATTTTTTATGCCTGAAAGGAAACAGGCTGCTGCTGAATCCTAACAATACGCTGCTTCCTGTGCCGCTGACTCGGCATGAACTGTCTCCTTGGCGAGCAGGTCCTGGCAGCACCCCCGGTTTGCACCAGCGGCGAGGCCATTCCTCACCGGTGACACCAGCCTCTGCCGGCAGAAGCCCATCTGGGCTGGCGAGGACAGGTACACCCAGAGATGGGTCCGTTTGTGGGAGTTTATCCTCGTTATGCTGAGGCTTCTTTCCACTGCCGGTTCTTGCTGGAGCTTTCCCAGCACATCCCCTCGCCCGCTCGTCGTTGGAGCTGGTCACGGGTGAGGAGGTCCCTGTCAGTCCCTCTACAGACGCCGGCGTCTCCCAGAGCCCCGGCTGCCCCGCCGCTTGCCCTCATGCAGGTTCTGGCCGTGGAGCCGTCGCTGGCGGCAGGTCTGGGGGCCGGCTCGCAGGCGTCCCCCCTCGGGTCTCAGATCCTTTGGCAAAGCTCTGAGAGCAGCCCGCTTCCCTCTGTCTCTGCATTAAGATTAATGTTTAAACAGCACTTGTCCTATAAATCTCTCTCAGAAGCTTTCCTCAGAACAAATAGTTAGCAGGAGAACAAGGCATCTATTTGAAAATGACAGGGTTTCCGATCTATTTATTAAGCAGGTAACTGCTCTCTCTTGAAATGTCAGATAGACTCTTCATCTTCCGCTGGATGCAGTTACGAGTGCATTATGGTAGAATATGTTGCTGCCTATATTTATTTACAAGGAGAAAGAGTCACTGAGATTAATTGCACAATTGAATATGCAATATGGTAACCAGTTATTTGGAAATGATTGTTTGTATTTAATTATGACATACAGGGTAAGTTTAACAGTCATAAATTTTTCATTGGATTGTAAATGCAAATGCAAGCGTTGAAATATATCAGGAAAATACATAAATCAGAGTCTTCCTTTCGGTAGCCTCCTATAATGTAAGGCTCCTGATCCTTGGAAGCTTGCAGACCCAGCACAGCATTAGCAGTGTGCTTCTCCCCTTTAGAGAAAGGCACATGAAAAGCTGTTAGTAAAAGTAGCTTGAGAGTGGATTAGAAACCAGAAATTACTTGTTTCTGCTTGTTTGGTTCTCTGTAAAAAGTTCTTAATGCAGAGCAGCGGCTTTAATGAGCAGCAAGGGATTAACTCCCTCTTGCACTCGGGGCGCAGTCAGGGAGGAGAAAGGACCATGGACTTCACCTCGGTTTGTGGCAAAATAGGAAACCTTTTTGTTTTCATGGAAGGGACTTGTCAATCAGTTTAGCTGCTCTTTCCAGTAATTGTTCTTTATCAGATGATTTTCCCAATCTTTTCTCTCTTCCTATTCTTTTCTCTCCTGTTTCTTCTCCTTTCCTCATCCCTCCTTCCTCCAGCACATGCACACAGATACACGTTGTTGCTCTTGGCAATAGAAGAAAATGAGGTATAGATGGGGGAGGGGGGGATGTTAATAGCAAGAAAAGATGTGCCAGAAAAATAAATTTAAAAAAAAGAGGGTGTTAATAAAGAGGAAATTTAATTTAAATGGAAAATTTCCATGGGAAAAGTGTTGTTGTCAGGGGGAGGCAGAGGTAGAACATTGTTTTTGTCTAGTGTACTCATTTGAGGGAACCAGTATTTCCCAGCTGTTTAAAAACCAGCACGGTAATGAAAGATGAGTATTTTTCTGTCTCTGTATTTCTGAAGCTAATCTCTCATGGGACATAATATATCACTTAGTGAATTTCATAACGTTTAATTTTGTATTAGGCAAAGAACAAACTGTTTCCATGTAGTACAGTCGCACTCTCAGGCTTCCTGCAAGCGCTTGTTTTCTGAGCAACCACCTATGCCACCGAGTGACAACAGTTTCTTCCTCTCACCGTCTGCAAAGCTGGAAAGAATGTTCCATTTCTGATGAAAATTTTAATTGCAAAATGTCTTTTTGACCAAAAAGACACAGACCAGATTTTTGAAGAAAGAAGAAGGATGTTCTTTTCAACAGGTCCTCTCGGAAGGTCTCCTGCTGGTGTAGGTTTATTTCATATATTGCAAAAATATATATGGGGGAAAAAAAAAAAGAAACGAGGCACAAGCCAATACCGTATTCCGCTCCCTGTGAATACAAGTCTTAGAAAGCGAGGTTTGCTGCCAGTCGGCAAAAGGCAGTCTTTGTAACGGGATCCAAACTGTTTACTCACATGGTTTCAACAACAGACATCCTATTAGATTTGTATTACTGGCTCCATTTCAGCAAAAGCGCTTGGAGTTGAGTTTAATTAGAAGTTGATAACTGCTGTTGAAAGGCAGCCTGGTTTAAAGGCTTTCAGCAATCTTGGGAAATGCTGTGCATTGTTCTGTTTTTTCCTTTTGATAATTAACTGGCCTGAGTCATATCATTTTATATATAATTATTCTTATTTGCCACATGCGCTAGAAGACTTAAGATGCAGTGGCTGTAAAGTGCTTTTCCTGCTGCATCAGGGATGGCCACCTGCGAACCCCTGCTCTGCGGCCCCGAGCTCAGGGCTCTGCACAGGGGGAGCTCCCAGGGCTCTGCTCCTCAGCCTTTGCCAAGCAGAAGCTCACTAACATTTAAGAGGAAATATCTGGGACTGCCTCGCCTCTTTTTGTCTTTCTTGTCTATCTTGTATCTTGGACTACTTCTTTTCAAGTGTGATTTCTGTGCGGTAGACATCTGTTTGGTGTGGAAAACTATTTTCCAGCAAAGTGAGATAACCTTGTCAATAACTGGTGGTGGTACTGGGTTTTTCAGGTGTCACAGTTGAGGCATGTCTTGCAGGAAGTCAAGCAGCTTTATGTACATTGATTTTCCGTTTACATAATAGGTGTGGCATAGCACACTGACTGACTGACCTTGTTTTAAAATACACTTCAGATGAGTTACAAGAGCTGTCAGCTGGACTGCAGACTTCAAGGACCTATGCCCAGGCCAGCAGTATCCTTCTGCGGGATTTCCAGATGATGACCCATTATAGGATGTTCTACAGGAAAGAAATCTGCCTGGATTCAGCACAGTGTCAAAGATTGCCAATGAGCTCCCCGTGGCGCAGCAGAAAGCCGGCCTCTCCAGCTGATGTATCGGCTGTATTACAAAGTGGGATTTCAAGGTGAGACATGAATCCAGCGGGTCTCACGGCGGCGTTTCAAGGGCATGTGAATGGGGTATGGAGGTCAGCATCACACAGGTCTTAAAATAGGATGTGCAGAAAGGGCTGACCTCAAGCTGAAGGCCGCATTTAAGCGCTGCTGACCTTGTCATCAAACCTTAGGATGAAATATCTCCCCAGATGAGTTCTGTTTATGATGCTTTCAGGCTATTTTAATAGCAAAATCCTAGCAAGTTGTGGCTGTGATTTACAGCTGTGGTGGCAGAGGGTATCCTCCAGTAATCTGGCAGAACAGTCACTCTCTGCACAGGAGAGCTGAGGGACCGCAGTGCTGGGGACCTTCCCATGCAGCCGTTTTATTGCCACTTTGGTTCTGGTGCCTGAACTGTGAACGATAAAGGACTCGCTTAACCTTCAGACGTGGAGTCACCCAGACACATTGCACCGAGGGGAGCAGGGGGAAGAAAGCAGATAAATTGCACATGGATGTTTATATTTCTGCATATTGTGGCTCCATTTAGCTGTCAAATGCCCCATTATTATTCTCAAAGACATATGCATTCACTCCTTTATTCTTTGATTAATAAGATGTGAGAGGGAATCTATGGCCATTGGGATGCAATGAATCAGTTCTGGAGAAAGCTAATTTGCTAAAGAAGAAATCGTACATCGGAAGAAGAGATCTGGGGATGGGAGTGTTAAGCCAGAGGTGCGACTGTCTGCAAGGCTTTCCTAGACTCTACCTTTAGATTATTCCATGTTGTTTTTCACTTTTCGTCCCTCTCCCAGTGTCCTGGTTGAAGGACACCTTTGAAATGAGGGATGAGCCATAATGAGAAAAGAGACACAAATTAATCAAAGATGTCACTGGAGATGTGAAACATAATTTCCTTGGCATAGTGTTCAGTTGTAAGGGGATGTATATATATATATGTGTGTGTGTGCGTGTGTGTACGCAGACACATGTACACGAGCTGTCATTGCTCATCACTTGTAACACTCGTGAAGGACTATACAAATACGAAGACTAATATCCCCTAAACAGAGGTGTGGGGTGACCTTCAGTTAGGGCTTTGGAATCAAATTCAGAAGTCATGGGTCCATTTGTTGGCTCTCGCGCAATTTTCCTTTGTGATTTCAGGTAAAACCTTGAGCATCGCCGGTGGCGGCAGCAGGTCCTCACCAAGCAGCAAAGCCGTCTCCCTGAGGAGCAGACGGGTAACGGTGAGACATGCCAAAGATGGGCTGGGGGGGAGAGGGGGGGAGAATGGGGGAAATTAAATGTTACTGTCATCTTTTTATCTGAGACAGTCGTCGCTGAGCTGTGCTGCTGACACCAACTGAAGATCAGTCCCTGGCTTTACAACACACAGGGGCAATTAAGTTTTACACAGTGCCTTGTGTTTCGTAGTAAAATTCAGTGTCACCCTGAGATCTGCAGGAGCCCAGCGCTCGTCGCGGTCGGCTGTAATGTCGGAGGCTGCCTGCTTGCCGGCAGTGGAAAGATATTTATTTTTCCCTGGTGAAGCACCTGTCAAACATCATGTTCTGAAGATGGTTTGCAGCTCCCGTTGGGCAGCCTGGTGCTCTGGCTGCTCCAGTGCCAGGAGGCAGCCGGCCGCAATGGGCAGCGGATGGGGTTTCCCCCCTGGTCAGCTGTAGGTAGGCAGGTGCACAGGGGACAGCGTGGTGTCACCTGCAGGTGCCCCGTCTCTCCCTGCAGCGAGGCGTGCTGGTCCCTGGCGGACCAGGGGCACGGACTGTGGTGGTTTCCCCTCGGGGTTGCCCGGCAGCGCAGGCCGGTAGCGATGCTGTGCGGCTGCATGCTTGCTCTGCCAGATTTCTGTGAACGAACACTACATTACATGTCATAAACAAGGTTACTGAAAATTTTTTTAACTAAAAGCATGCAATACATAGGTTTTAAGTTGTTTAATGAAGCATGATAATTGAATGGTAATAGCTGTTCTTTGAAAGTCCTGAAAATAGATGGAAATCTGTTAGGATCAATGTATTGTCTACAGGGAACTAATCTATCTGTGAAAGAAGCTGGTGATTTGTTCTTGTTTTTCTATGAAATTAGAAAATATTGTTATTTATGAAGCACATTTATAAAACTTGCTCTCTACTTTTAAAGAGTTGGCTTAAGGGCATTTACTACAATTCACATTTATCAAATAATGCACATGCAGCTGCGTTACAAAACCAACTTCAATTAAAAACAGATTTGAGACGTAATGTAGTATATAGGCTGTAAAGCTCTGGTAGAAAGAAAATGTACCTGGTTAAAGAATCAGATGTGGCTCTTAAAACCTGGACTGGTGGTATTTTAGCCTGTAATACAATTGCGTTCTCATAAAAGCTTTCATTGGCGTGATGCTGGTCATGGAGATGACTGCCAAAGTCATTCTGCTAGTGATTCTGCAGAATTTGGTCTGCTTATAGGTGAACAGCAATGCATGAGTAACTAAGCAAGAACATGTATCTTTTTATGAGCATTCAGACTAGATCTATATCCTAATAGGAAATCAATGTTCGGGTCACAAGGTGGGACAGGACAACGGGAATCTTAAATCCCACAGGAAATAAAAAATTAAAGAAACAGTGACTATTGGGATGTATTTCAGGAGTTTTCTACAGTCAGAGGTGTTGTATCTTAAAAACCACTCATCATTGTCCTACGTTATCAAAATCCACTCTGAGCTCTTACATGTCCAGTTGACTTCTATGAAGAGAAGAGTAAAATCAAAATGTTGTAATGGATTAGAGAAAGCTAAACAAGCCAGTGCCTTTTGGTGTGAGCCTGTGACATGTCAGAACTGGCAAAATATTTCACTGTGCCAGTTATTAAAAATGAGGAAATTGCATACTGTGCAAAGTTTGATCTTGATTGATTGTGTATGCTTACAGGTAAGTCAGGTCAATCCAAGACACTGCATTAAAAAAGCAGTGACTTGACAAGAATTGCATAGATTGCTAACATGCTCAAAACTATTTTCACTACTTTGCTAAAATAAATACCTCAGTCCTGCCAAAACGTATTAAAGGTAAAATGAGTCATCACTAAAGCAAACTAAAAGAGAACTCCCTTGCAGGAGGTGATGGATGCTCTTGGTGCAGACCCATGCTCCTGCCCGCAGCAGCAGGAAGGACGCGAGGGCAGCAGGTGGTGGGTCTGCAGACCTGGGGAGGCTCCTCCACAGTGGGTGAGGTCTCCAGGCTGTGCCTTCGAGGAAGGCGAAATGTTCCTGTTGGTAACCTGGCACAGGCTGCTGGGGGGACCAGGTGTGCAAGGGTGTGCAGAAAAACGCCAAGGGGTGAGAGCGGTGGCATGAGCTGGGCTTCAGGCTGGGACCGACTAAGCTGGGAATGCTGGTCAGGCTGATGGTGAAAAATGTCTTGTCCATGTGCCTGGGTCTTAGATGCTTTTCCTAAGGGATTATTGCAGCACGGGAGATGTCATAAAATAGCTCTTTCTCAGTCTGGATACTGATGATAACAGCCACCTCAGGACAGTTCAGAGTCTCTGTGACAGTTGATGTTGCCCCCTTTTATTCTTTTAAATTCCATTTGTGGATGATATTTGGGAATTTTCCCCCTGGTTCCTGTGCTAGGTGTTCACCCCAAGGGCAGTGAATGGCTGTGGCTGTGAATGCCATGTGGGGGTGAGGTGGCAAAACTGTTGAGCTTTCTCCTTCCCAGGTTGATTTGCTGGGTTTTGTTTGGATTTTATTTTCTCTTACTGAGTTGAAGCATCTGATGCAAAATAATTCTCCTTTTAAATTTTGTTGAAATTGCATCAGCTGCAACTCCTGTGGGAAAATCACAGCTGCTCACATACGCATATGGAGACATAAAAGAAAATAGAAGTGTTGAGACAAGGCAATGGGATCTTCATGCAGTCTGACAGAGACCAGTGTCAGTCCGTGTCTGTCTGACCAACCCCCACCAACATATGCATACGTACCTAATGGGAAAGCCTGTCAGGGAATCGTTTCTTGGTTCAGCACGAGGCGCTGAGCTGAGCAGACAGACGCAGCCCTTGTTGAGCGCGAACCAGCAGCGCTGCCGTGGTTGAGGGATCGTGTCCGTCCCCCGCAGACAGGGTTTGTGCTGGGCTGGCCCCCGCGGTGCTGCGTGCAGCTTTCCAGCCCATGGCAGCTCCAGCAGCAGCCGGGGCATGGGCAGGGGTAGGACGGATCCCGTGGCCGGGGCTGGCGGGTGTCCAGCTAACAGCTGCTGGAGCATCTTCCTGAACACTTCGAAGGCTGATGACTGCGGGGCAGGGAAAAGCCTCACAAGATTGAATGGTTTCAAATAGCCTTCATCCCTCAGTGACAGGGGAAAGGAAAAAAAACTTATTTTTAGAAAATCTGATGAGCAGGAATTAGCTAGGGGTACGTGCCTGCGATGAGACTAAATCTGAAGTAACTATAAATACCTACAAGTCCTCAGGAAAAGACAAGGATGTGAAGCTCCCTGAATGTCTCTAACAAGTGAAGGAGTTTGAAAAGGTCTTTTTTTTTCTTTCAAGTTCTTTCCCCATATCAAATCAAGGAGAATTGAGAATGAATCCCTAAACCTCTAATCTCTGCTTTGTGAATATATTATCTTCATGTCTGAAAAGTTCAGCTCTTTCCATTCTTTGAGCTGGCCGCAAACGTAACTAGAAGCTGTAGATTAAAGGTTGAAATATAAAGTTAAATTGCAGAAGAGGAACAAACTTTTTCCTAGTAATTTTCCAAAGGAAAAGCATTTATACTGTATTTCTTACTGTGCAATCTGCCTTCTCCTTGCAGCCTCAAGGAGCACGGAGCTGGGCGGTGCTGTCCCACAGCAGAAGGCTGCTCTGCAGCACAGGCAGCAGCTCCCCTCCTGCCCTGGGTCTCACCTCGGCACCCCAGTGAGTATTTTACCTCCTTGCATCCCTGCTTAGGGCCACAGCACCTCTTCCTGAAGGGCAACGGGGACCATGGGACCTCCCCAAACACGGAGCGGTGCTCTGCAGCCCCAGCCAGTGCAGCACAGCCAGGCTGTGGCCATTCGCCATCAACGCTGGGAACAGCGGAGCACGCAGTGTCCGGCCCCTCCTTGCAGCAGAGCTGGTGATCCCAAGCTCAGGTCTCCCTCTTAGCAATTCCCAGGGTGGTGCCGACCTGACCTGGCAGGGATGGGGGGCAGCCGAACCTGCCGCTCGGCCATCTCTGGGCACGGAGCTGGTGTTTGTTCAGGCTCCCCGGGTGACCTTTAACAAATCATATAATGTCTCTTTGGTTTAGCTCCCTGGCTTTAGAAGCGGGAATAATCATTCCACTCTCCAGCTGCCTGCATTTTGGCTGTGGTCCCCGGGCCATGTCCCCCCAGCGCGCTGCCAGGCACTCAGGGGATGCTAATACTCAATAGCAATGACCCCAAACCCCTCAGTTCTTTGTCTTAAACTTCTCTCAATCTTGCCACAATGCTGGCGGCCCAAAACACCAGGGCATAAAAGCCCACAAAAAGTGTTTATTTATTAGCTGCGTTTGGAGGGGATGGGGCTGAGCGGTAACACCATCGCCACACGGCCAGTGCGAGAAGTCAAGACCATTGTAAAGGGCAGCTACAGCTGCTGTGGGCGAGAACAATAGTTCCCAGAGCTTATTAAAGCCAGTGGGGTGTAATCAATGGTTGGTTTGGGGGTTTTAATGAGGAAGCAGAATTGTATAGAACAGGCTGCAGATATAGCCAGTGCATTGTGTGTTGAGTTGCATGAAACTGTTAACGGTCTTTTTTTTCCTCTGTTAAAAACCCCAGTACAAATTATACAGGGGACTAAGCAGGGAAAGAGCTTTTAGGTCTTGTGTTAAAGTTTAAACCACACTGAGACCACTGCGAGAGTCCAGTGTGTGGAATGACACAGAGGGGGCTCGCGCACGTGGGTTTGGTCATTAGTCCAGCGGGCTGGAACATGTCTTTGAAGCATGTTTTGCAAGATCAAATAGCCAGGAATAGCCAGAATAGCCATTGTTCGTCTGCAAGGGGCGAAGGAGGGGACGAGCCTCTGGCCTGGAGCAAGGGGGACGGGGTGGCACCGGGTCTCGCCCCAGAGACAACCCGCCCTGCTGCTGTGGCAAGGATCAGCTTCTCAAGAGCAAAAATTTCCAGTTAATTTGTTCACTGAAAAGAAATGCAGACCCAAGGTGTCAGTTTGATTTTAATGCGTGTACAGTTTCTGTCAAAAAGTTAAAAGTGAAAATAGTTATATGTAACAGTTTCTATCGATGTTTTTCAAGCAGAGAAGCAGAGAGGGATGGGCTGGCCAGTTTGGTGCTGTGGGTCAGCTGCTGCATTCACTGTGGGGCTTTTCAGGAGGTGCCACTTGAGACAACTGTTTGGTTACAAGCAGAGCTCCGAGAGCTACCAAGACCTAGAAAAATAATATTACATCTTAGGCTAGCTAAACTTTGTCCAGAAGGACATCCTGTAATGAATTTTAAATTAATTTAAACAAGCTCCAAACAAAATTTAAAGTGTTAAAAAGAGCATGTGCAATCTCAGGACTCGGACAGCCAGATGCCACAATCTAATAATTAAATATAGCCTTAATTAGGTTTTGGTGTTGGGTTTTTTATAAAGCAATCTGTCCTTTGCTGTTAAGAAACCTCCTTCATACAAACTGGATCACTGTTACGATGAGCCAAACCTGCAGCTGCCAGTCGGCTTCTTGCTCAAGGGATATGAACAAAGTTTTCTGAGTGCAGCAACCGAAGCCCCTAACTGTAAATGAGCGAGCAGAATGTGAGTTACTTAAAACAGCGCTTAGGAATAGTTGTATCCTTACAGCTGGGAAAGGGGCCAGCAGCTGGTGGGATTTTCCCCCATCTCCAGAGCTCCACGGCTGAGGCTGTGCTGGGCAAAGAAAAGGAATTTTCTCTTCAGACCTAGAAGCCCACCTGCAATTTGTTAACTTCTAGAGCTGCCCGGGAATGAAAAAGCCGCAAGCTAAAGCTCATAAGAAAAATGGTCACCTATCTGTAATTGTCAGTGCTAGCCAAAAAAGCAGAAATGGCTCCTTTTAAAGAGCTGTACAGGTCCAGCAGTAATAAATCACTGCTGCACCCGGTGCTTGGGCTGTGGTGACCTGTCACCAAGAGTAAATGACAAAGGGGCTTTGTGAAAGGAAGAACGTGGATGGTGAGCGGCAAGTAAACATTGGGGGGGTTTGGGGGGACAATACTGCCCAGGGCCGGAGCATCCCCACCGGGAGGGTGTTGCGTGGGGAGGGAGGCAGCCCCCTTGGCATGGGACCCCCACGGTCCAGGCAGGGACGGTAGGTGGGAGCCACCCTGGGGAAGGTGGGAGCAGACTGCTGTTTGGGCTAAGCTGAGTTTACACACAGGGACTGGAAATCAGTTTTGGGAACAGGAGGGCTGAAAAACTTCATTTGTTGCCAGATCTGAAACAGTTTTGGTGCTCAGGTGGCTGGCAGGGGCAGGAACTGTTCCTTGTTTCTGGTATGAGGACGGCTACCCTTGTTTTGGATTAGATTACGATGAAGGTTTGGGCTGAAATTGAGTCTTACAAAAGAAAGGCTAAAGAACCTGAGTAATTTCTGCTTTTCAAAGTACTGTAAACAGTCTTGTCCTTGTCTAGAATTGGTAGTGAAGTGTGTCAGCTTAGGAAGAGAGCTAGGGACCAGGAAAGTGTTGGGGAATTTATGTGGTACCACTCGAGGCGAATTAAACAGACATTTGTGTGGGTACCGTATAAATTCCGTCAGGGATGATGCTATGGCTTATGTTTTGAAATGGTGTACAACCACAGTTTCCCACTCATTTCCGACTGGCTTTCAGCATCAGATCATCAGGACAATTCAATTTGATGTAACAAGTAATAAACATGATGTATTCCCTGTTTTATTTGTGGTATGGTCTTTTATGGATGTCCCATACCTTCATTAAAACGTTTGCTGTGTTGGAGTTGTCCAGCACGATTACAATGAAAAATCATTTTACAAAGAAAAAGGCGTTAAGTGCTCATTAGTAGGAGCCGACGTACCAGAGCCGGTACATGAGCCCCTGTGCAAGCGGGGGCATGTCCTGACTCACGCCGACGCGGGGCTGCAGCCGCTGCGGTGGCACTGTGCGCTGCCCTGGCACCCCTTACCCCGAGAGCTCAAAGTGCTCCACAGACACTATTTAAGCAAACTCCATCGAAGTTCCCCAGCGAGGTGGCTGTAATAACAATCCTTAGCACTTCTGGAGTACATTTTCATCTTCTAAGTGTTTTGCAAATATTAATTAACCTCACAGAGGAGCAAGTGGCAGCATTCCTTCGTGCGGGATGATTTGCTTAATATTGAAGGAAAGTCTGGAGTTGGGCAGGCACAGCCCCATCTGCTCTGCAGAAGGTCGCTGGGGTTTAGCAGGGCCAGGATTTCTGGTAGAAATGGCTTTTGTGGTTTCTTGTGATAGACAGTTTTCAGCAGAGGGTGGAAGTCCCCGCTCCACATAGCCATTTTTTTTTTTATTTCCATAGCTGATGAAGAAATTACATCTGTTCGTATTTTAAAACTGCTCAAAGAATTATGTGCGTATTTTCTACCTGGTGGCTTAAAAGCCGTTATCCACCCTTTTTTTCTGTACTTGTTCTAAAATGTGTTGGCCTTGGCAATTGATTACTTTAATTTCCCCAGGCAGGCATTCATTATACTGCACCACTCACATCGTTATGAAATAAGATGCTTTTGCAGCAAAATGGCACAGGTACAATTAGCAAGATATTGTTTCTAAAGGAGCCCTACGCTTCTGCTCAGGTAAAAGGGCATCCAGGGCAAGCGTTTAAAATAAAGGAAGATAGATCACTGAGGAATCAATGCCTTTCCCATAATATTTGCTCCTTGGCACTGATGGTCCCAAGTGTTTAAAAAACATGAGTCAGGCTTCAAAAAATAATCATGAGATTCCCTTAATAACTGGGGGAACTGAAAAGAAGCAGCTGTGGTGCTGCAAGTGCCAGGTTTTTCGGTCTGCTCCGGGGTGGCCGCTCACCCCCCGCCTTTCTCCCCTCTCCGTGCCGCAGGCTGCAGGCCATGGCCCCCACCGCAGCCCCTCGGCTGCTCCGCGGGAGCCGTCTCTGGGCTTCTGTCAAACTGAGCTGGAGGTGGAGCCGCACCGGTGGAAGAAGGATCCGGGGAAGGTGCAGGCACCCAGCACCACGTTCCCGTCGTGCACCCGCACAGCCTGGCTGGGCCACGCTGCCGCTGGCAGTCGGGCAAGAACAACGCACCAGGGCCTGGGAAGGGGAGAGGGGCTGTGGGGGGGCTCTCGGGGGGCCCAGCTTGTGTCGAGGATTTCATCACCGAAGCTGGAAGGATACATCTTCGTGCATAATGGACCCTGGGGCTCCCCCCGGGCCACGTGCACACAGGTGCTGCGGTGGCAGGGCTCAGCTGGCCAGCCCCGCTGGCAGCACCCGCGGCACGGTTTGACGTTGCTGGGGCTGCCAGTGTTTCCCAAGGAGACTTTGCAGTCAGTCCTCAGATAATCTGTTTGCTAATGAAAAGCAGCGAAGGAAGAAAAACTTTTTTTTTTTTTTTCCCCTTTCTGGCTGCAGAAACCAGAGGAATTCATAATAGAAATTCAAAATAGAGGCCTATTTTTTGGTCTGTCTCACGCAAGGATTATTATGTGGTGACTATGATTAAGAAAAGTAACTTTCTTCAATACAGACTGTAATGGATAATGGCCAAAGCAAGGCTGTTTACAGTCCCCATTTTTTTGTGTTTTCTCACTGCAAGGAACCCCACCTCCAGGGCTGCCTGTCGGCAAGGAGCGGCCGCTACCCCGGGGGGCTGCAGCGTCCTGTGGACTGTGCATGGCCAGGCAGAGCCAGGGGGGCCCCGCTGGTCCCAAATCGCTGGTGTTTCCCTAGTGTTAAGTTGCAGCAGCCACAGGAGAAGGTAGAAAAGTTCAATTGGTTTTTTTTTTCTTTATTTGTTGAAACCCACTTGTTGGTAAAAGCTCCCGTCCTCCCGGGGGGCTCAGGGCCTCGGCACCTCGGCACGCGCAGGTGACAGACGGTGGCCGACCCGCGATCACTGGCACAACCGCAAGGTACAGGTGGAGTCAGCCTGTGGTCCCTGCCAGACTCCGGCGCTGGGGGGCTCAGGGGCATGAGCATAAGTGGTGCACAGCTGTCCGCCCTCTTGGAAGAAAAAAAAAAGTTTGGAATTAAAATAAAAATTTAGAAGGAAATTTCAGAGCCAAAGCCCAGCTTTGTGCCAGTGGTCACCCTGGGGCACGGGAACCAGCACAAAGCCCCCACCGAGCATGGGGGGGTCCCTGGTCCCTGCCCTGCTGAGGCTGCTGCGTGGGGTGGGGGCTCGGGGTGACCCCAGGAGCTGCAGACGGTGAGCCTGCTGCCCCTGGGAGAGGCAGGCAGCTGCCTGCAGCCCCGGCCTGCTGTCTGTCTGTCTGTATGGCTGCAGGTTGTGTATTTAGGATCTTTTCTGCTGATGCTGCCATAATTAAAAGTTTGCTAAATGTGAGATTTTTTTTTTTTTTCCCCCCAATAAAGAGTTATTTTCCTGCTAGCTGACATGTGCTGTAGCATTCATTCCAGTAATACTGGTGCTTGAATCCAGTAGGTGGAAGGATAGGGACTGGCAGCCCCAAGGCCAGGGGCAGGGGGGGCAGCTGCCCTGGCTCAGCCACCACAGGACCAGCATGGCCAGTGCCTGCTCTGGAGCCGTCTTTTCCCAGCACTGGGGTTCCGGCCGGGTTCCTCACTGCTGAGCTCGCACTCGTGCTCTGGGGGTGGATTACAGGCAGCAGAATGAGGTGCAAGGTAATGCTGCAAGTCAAAGTGAATAAAATGAAGCTTTGGGGNGTGCTCGTTGGCCAAAGAAGAGGGGGGGGGTGGGGGGGGGGGGGGGGGGAAGTGAGCTCTGTTCTCATGCCGTCCCTTTTCTGAGGTGCACGGGAGGGGCGCTGAGAGCCCCCATCCCGGGGGTCCTCACAAGCTGTGCAGGGCCCGCTATGAACACTACTGCTGTACAATGGTGTTTCTATTGCCGAGCCATCCCGCATGTCCGTGCAGCAGCTCCCGCAGTCAGTGGGAAGTGTCCCCACCGCGGTCAGGCTGCCCAGCGGAGCATCCGACAGCCGGTTAATCATCGTTACTGGGGCTGCAGTGCGCCTCTCGGGAGGGGCACGCGACGGCACCGACATAACAGACCTGACACAGTTCAGTGGGGAGCCATTACACAGCTGGTAATGAGGGCGCTGGTGTGTTAATGTTAGCATAGGAAATCATAGCTGGGAAACAGAGTGGGTTTGTATTTTAAGAAAAAAAAAAGAACAAGCCAACATCGACACGTCTCAGGCAGCGCACTGAGCAGGACAGGTCACACCCTTACATCTTAGCTGGGCAGTGGGTTAATTTATTTACCATGTGAACATTTTCAGGAGAAAAATGGCTGGTGGGGGAAGGCAAAACCCGTGTTTGGGAGATGATCCGCAGCGCACCACACTGCCAGCGCCTCAGCATGGCTCACTGTGGGTACATGAGCTGAGCGCAGCGGTGGCAGGCACCGGGATGGGCTCGGGGCCACTGCGGTCCCTGTGGCGCACGGGACACCCGGCCTGTGCTGCTCCCACCCTCGGGCCCTCCGACGGCCCCACGGCCATCGCTGAGGCCAGGGCCGTAGAGCTGCTGGGCTCCTCAGCCCCCGCACGTGCGCCCAGCGCCCCGCCGTGTGCAGCCCCNTGCCACAGCCGACAAGGGGCAGGGAGAGGCCTCTGTGTGTGCAAGTATATAATCGTATAGTACGTTATATATAATTATATACTATAGAGTATATCCTATATGATACATATACATCTGCATATCATCTAGTAAATATATAAACTATACCTGCCCAAGTAGTGTATATACACATGCATGTGTGTACATATCATATAGTGCATATATACTATCTGATAGGCAGAAATATAGTAGATATATTTTATACAGTATACACTCATCTACAGCATGCATACATAATATTCATAAGCACATATACTATATACACATACATATATAGTATATGTGTGGAGAAAGCATGTGAGGCCTGTATGCATACACGTACATTGTGTGAAAGTGTGTAAAATATAGCATGCAATTATAAATAGGATACATTATATACTACATGATATAGTATATAACCTAGTATGTAATATGAATATAGACACGGGGCAGGGGGGGAGAGAGAGATGAGAGACAGTATATATGTAGGTGGGTGTATAGGGAGAAAGACACTATAAGTGTGTATGTGTGGAGAGAGCCAGAGACCCTGGGGGGGCACTTAGCAAGACTATTTACATACAAAATGCATATGTTAAAGACTATATAGGATATGTACTATATAAAGTACAGTGCATATAATATGTAATGGGAGCGAAGAAAGACAGAGAGAGTGTAAGAGTGTGTGTGTGTGAGTGTGTGTGTGTAGTTGGTGTGTATTTATAGTATTTCTACTATATATGTCTGGTTAAGTATAGTGTGTGTGTCTATGTATCCCTAGCATATAGTCTGTGTAGCTACATATATAATATATAGCCTATAATTAGGTCTAGTATATGTTATATATAATGTATAATATATAGAATCTAATATATATGTACACATATATGTATGTATAAATAAACACACAAAAAAAAAAGAGCTAGAGACCAAGAGTGGAAGCATATCTATAGTTTGTGTGTATTTGCAGTATATGTAGCGTGTGTGGAGAGAGAAAGAGAGAGAAGCTCTATCGTGTGTATATGTGTAGGGGAAATGTATGTGTACATACATGCTGTGCAAAAGCTAGCAAGCATGTGCATACATACACGCACGCCACCCCCCGATATATAGCGTGCATGTGTGTGGTGTGCATATATACATACACTCAGAGTGTCACTATGTAGTCTGTGCGTGTCCATGAGCATGTGCATACATTTGCCTCTGTATGTGCATACACTATATAATATATAATTAGATATTATATCTAATTATAGCCATAAAACGATACTTATAAGAAAAAAATGTGCGTACATTCCTAGAAAATTTCTATGCACACATATATATATACACACACACACACATCTATATATTTTTATGTAGATATATATACATATTATATACATTGGGGAGCTGGTGTGTCTGTCTCTCCAGGTAGTGGAGGTGCATATTTGCACACACGCATGCTGCTCTCTGCTCGCTGGGCACACTGGCAGCTCCCAGAGCGGGTCTCCGAGCTGGCTTGCGTCCCTGAGCTGGCCGTCCCACTTGCCCTGCACCAGGCTGGCCACTCCGCTCACCCGCTGGCCGCAGCTCCCAGCTGCTGCCCCCCTCTCGCCAGGGCCCGCTGGGCGACGAAGGGCAGCGGCTGCCCCCAGCCCGACACTGCAGCCAGAGTGGGCTTTGGCAGGTCCCCCAGACCTCCGGCCATCCCCTCGTCCCACGGTGATGGTGACAGGACCATCACCTCGCGGCGCTGGGAAACCCCCCCTCCTTGGCCAGCTGGGGCGGCGGGCTGCCAAACCCACTTAGCCCTGCAGCACGACTGCGGTCTCCAGCCTTGTTAATGCTACCCTGCCTGAGAAGCTTTGCGTGCTGAGTCACTCTTTTCTGTGTAAATATCATGGTAAAAAGACATGACATTTTCTGGGCCATTCTTCTGTATTAATAAGATTCCAAGTACAAGGTGACCTTTTCACAAAGGATTTGTAAATGCCAAAAACTGCATAAAAAAAAAAAAATCTCTTTCTCAGGCAGACAGAGGCGTCATAACTTTGCATTCATTTCTTAAATGGTGTTTTCCTGCCTTTCCCCTTTGGTTTTTATCATCTCTTTCCACTGAATGGATGTAATGAAATCTGTACCTTCCATAATGGCCACAAAACAGAATGAGAAAAAAAAATCCAGCAACAAAATGATCACTCGCCCAGGGAATTGTTTTGCTGCGGAGCTGAATGAGTTCAAACCAACAAGAAGGGGCCGGTGCCCCAGCGGGGAGGTGTGAGCCTGGCCAGCCTCTGCACATCCTTTGGTGGGAGCAGGCACCGGCAGAGCCTCAGTGCGAGGAAAGGGACCGCGGGCATCGCCTTGCGCGGTGGCACCCGCTGTCCCATTTTTCTCTTGCTTTCTGTATTCAGCACTATATATTCATGCCTGCAAGAGGGGAGATTTGGCTAGGGCTTGTGGGAGAGCTGGATGAGGCTTGCAGTTTATATATAACGAGGGCATATATTGTTTCTTACACAGAACTATATACGCATATAGGGAACAGAAAAAAATCAGCACAAAATAACTACTTGAGGTTTCTGTATTACATTGCATTTGGGATATTTTATTTATTCCTGCCTTTACAGCATGTTTCGTTCATCTCGTTATGCATATTTCCAACAGGCCATAGCAGAGCTGCATATGTCTACTTTAAAAAAAAATTTAAAAACTGAAACAAAAAAACCAACAAAGCAAAAGGTTTATAACTTTACCAATGAATAACTGAGGCTTCACACAAGAGGAGGAAAACCATGTTCACTCCCTGCTGCATCGCTCCATGCTCAAGCTGTGCAGGTACAAGCCCAGGCAGAGCCAGCTTCGCAGGCAGCCCGGGCAGGGTCTGCTCCCCCTTAGCTCCCGCCGCATGCTGCCGCATCCTCCAGCACCCGATGCCCCATGCTACCTGCGGGAGGACACTGGGGCCACGTGCTCAGCCAGCGCCTTTAGAGGATAGTGAGCTGTTTCGACCAAAATCCAGCGCAGCAGCGAACGCCCCTGGCCCCGGTGCTGCAGCTGGCAGCCCTCACACCAGCAGTAGGATGGTCCTCATCCTAAGCCGTCACCAGAAGCCACTTGTACAGCACCTCCTCCCAGTTTTCATGCCTGCTGCTTCTTTTCGGTTGTTTGCAGAGAAACACAGAAACTGTTTGACAACCCCCCATCCTGTTGAATGCAGACTCCAGGGCATGGACCTTCCCTGACCTCCCTGGCCAGCCTTCAACTGAGCTTTGAGTCAGCCTGAAAAAAATCTCATGAAGCTGGGGGATGGAGGAGGGATTTGTGTTGCTATTTTTTTTGTTAGTTGAAGACCCTCCAACTGAAGACCGACATGCAACCAGGTTGAAGCCGTGCTGGGTATCTCAAGATCACCACATCTCTCTGAATGCTGGGGCACCAGGAGAACCACGTAAGCCAAAGCAGCACCATTAAGGATTTGGCGCTTCTGAAGGGTTGTCTCTGTCCATCAGAGACACGTTTGTGAGTGTCAGTGGGAGCTGGCCAAGCCGAATTCATTATCAAAGAGGTAAAGGCCATTCTACTGCCTCCTCCTTGCTCGGTAACTGTCACCGCCAGGGATGGCCACAACTACATTGCCTTAATTAACACATCATGTAAGTAGGCTTGCCTGCCTTTTTGTTTCAACTACATGGCCACCTTCTCTGTCCTTTGACCTGTTTCTGCATTTCTCATTTCATTTCATCAGGACTTCACCAAGAAGCCCAGCTCTAACACCATTTAATTCATTCTCCCTTCTCTGTTTTGCACTAGCCCAAAGACTTCGCTTGTAACTGGCATAGGCTCAAGCTTTTCATAAGCTACAGCTTAAAAAGGAAAAATTAAGGCTGGATCTGACTCAAATGCAAGTTTCATATTTTAATGTTTTATCACCTCAAAATATCATCCTCCTTTTAATTTCCTGAGTGATTCTTGCGCCCAGCTCACCAAATGCTAATACACTCTCCTTGATTCCCACTCAGACTTCTCCCAAGTTTTTCTCATTTTCACTTCCATTTCAATGAAAATTATGTGATCAGAAGGAGCAGGAGAAACAAACCGTAGGTTGGTACCTAATGTGTCACCTCAAGTAATGCGGAGGTATACAAGAACAGGAAAAGTTTCCATAGTCGAATAGGGATCACCAGGTATACATGAAACCAGCAAAAATTATCTTAATGTACTGGTAAATTATCTGAAGTCTAGCCAGGTGGTGGCATTCTTCAGTTGTCTGAACTCTACCAGGTTCTTCAGTCAAGGCCACTGAAATATGAATAGTTACTTGCTTGGTAGGCTTATCATGTAATGATGCTTGGCAGGTTTAATTTTCTTCTTAAAAACTCCGTATTATGGCAAAAGAAACACTATACAGTGGTGACACAAGTTAATTGCCCAGTTATCAGACAATAAAGGGGTTCTACTGTTTGCTTTTCAAAGGGCACTTTCAACCTCAAACAGTCCAGCAGCAGCAGGTCTCAGTACTGCTCGAGGCTCATGCAAGCACTAGGTCATTAGGATCCATAACGCAGCTTCAGAGGCAGGACCCGTAACTCCTCCTCGCAGAGAGGACAGCCAGGCACCAGCAGAGCATCTGCTGGGCCACGGGAGACCAGGGTTGTTGTCCCAGCTGATGCAAGTTGGGCACCGAACATGCACAGCCACTTGAAAACACTCCAAGGACTGAAGTACCTCTGAAAGCCCTCCCAGCGCAGTCCCAGGGCAGCAGGACCAACACCTTCCCATGGCAGCCCTTTTTGTGGTGTTATTCTTCGAACTTTTCCATCATAATCTATGTTTCCCTTCTGCAGCATAAAGGCATTACTTCTCGTTCAGTTTGCACTGACTAATGAGAGTAATTGGTCCCTTTCCTCTTTATTATGTCCCTCTAAGTATTTGTAAAGAGTTGTCATGACTCCCTCCAGTCCTCTTTTCTCTTCACTTAAAGATTCCCAATTCATTTTAATCTGTCCTCCCTGACCCTCCCTCCCACTCCCACTTTATACATCAAATAACTGAGCCTAATTACTTTGCAGACATATCACATTAGGATAAGAAAATTAAGGGCAGGGGGACAGCAAAGTGCACTGAAAAAGCAACTGCTTGAATTCCCGACTGACCAAAAGCTTTCACCGTGGGCTAACCGTGGGTCAGGTTAAGGAGCTCGGCTCTGGGTGTGGGAGTTCTGCAGCAGTTTCCACCTCTCCATCAGGTCTCACACCAGCAGCTGAAGCCATGCCGGGCATCGCTGCACTGCGCCACGCTGCACCAGGACGCGCAGCACCAGGGGAGACACAGGCAGAGGCGCAGCATCCCCTCCTGCACTCTGTAACATTAAGACAGGGGTTAATTTGGATTTACAAAGTGAAAATGTCAAGCTTCATTTATATTCTGGCACTCTGCATTAATTACCTTTCCCTTTTTTTAGCAACCATTCTTGTGTTCTGTTTCTTCACTTAAAGCTGATAATAAGCTGTCCGTCCATATAACCATTCTGCTGACACAAATCATGATGGATATGAAAAGCAATAAAAAGCAAGTCTAATGAGACATTGCTCAGAATGAGACAAAAAAAATTGAACCACGTTCTTTAATCATCAATGTGCAAAGCCAACCGGAATAAATTTGTTTCAGGGAGGCCTCATTTCTATTTAAATGTAAAATACACTGGAATGTTTTAAGAACGACAGAAAACTATGGATTTCTGATAAGGTATTAGCCTTGTAATCCCAGCCAAAAAAAAACCCCAACAAACAAACAAATCCAATCCCCCCAGACACTGCAAAGAGGCCAATGGCTTCTCTTGCTTAGATTTTCCAGAGTGAAATGCAGAAAACTGTAGATACAACAAGGTCACTGAAAACTTTAATCACTCATTTGGTCTGGAAGAGAAGGACTCATAAAATTGCCATCATCATCATAAACCCTGGTAGAAAAACCCTAATTCTGACCTGTTGCTGTTATAAATAAGTATATCATTACATAAAATCAATAAGAGATCATGAGCAGCTTGAAAGGTTTAGTCCTTTGCCCTCCCTCTGAGAAAAAACAAAAATAAAAAATAAAAACCAAAAATTAAAATTATTTCCAACCAGAAGCAAAGCAAGAAGAGGATGAGGAAACATCACTGTCATCCACATGTAACCCCAAGCAGATCCTGAACCCCCAAAATCTGCAAAATGGAAAGCTCAGCCCCTTTCTCAGTAGGAATGCAGGACTCGGGTCAATGGTAAGAAAGAGGTCACCAGAGCCGCGGAGCGGTCACACAGGGACACGGCACCACGTCTGTTTGGGAAAGACTTGTAAACAGCTTGGAGCGGACACTGGGGAAAGCAGTTAGAGGTTGCGTGGTTGCAGACCTGAAATTACCCCACCTCTCTTGTTGAGCTGACATTCACAGGGTCACAGGAGCCTGCTAGCTGCTGAGCCAGGCAGCCAAGGTGCCCCGAGGGCACGCAGCATCCCTAGGGCACCCGACATCCCAAGGGCACCATCCCGCCCGCTCCGGCGGTGCCTGAAGCTGTGCTGGGATAAGAGGCCAGGGGGTCTGTGAGGGAGGTGACGAGCAGTCCCAGGGACTTGCAGGAATGCAGAAGCTTTCCTGCTTCTTGGACGTACAACTCATAAGAAAGTTAAACCACTCCCAGTTTTGTCCGTTGAGCCCAGTCTTGGCAGCTATTTTCTCTTCCGACTGCCATAACAATATAACTGCACGATTTGCACGGGCCAGCCGGATCACCTCCAGCCTTGCAGGAGAAAGAAATGGGCTGGGAGAGGGACAGCGTGTCTTGATCCCCTCGCAAGCCTGTAGCTCTGTGCGCACTTCGGGGCGGCGGCAGCCCCCACCGAGGTCTGCAGTCACCACGGTGTTCCCTCAGCTCCGACACCTACCATAGACACTGCGGCAAACGGGGGTATTAAAACGCCCCAGAGGACAGACAGACCCATCTGGTACACTCCAGGTTTCATTCTGATGAACTAGCCGTGAACTTTTTTCTTCTTATCTATGCAGAATCAGCTTCTAGGCAATATTTTTTCTCTCCTCCCTTTCGCCCCCTAGTAGTCATATTTTCCCAGATTTTACTTTGAAGTTGTATCTCTAATTGCACCCATTGCAGAGTAAAACATAATGGCTGGCTATAACACCCAGCTCCACTGTAATGATCCAAATGTTTCACAGCAATATTCCAAATGTTGTGATTCTGAAGTGAGCTCTATAATGGGAAGAATTATGAAATTTAGAGTAATAACGCCCATCTTTGAGAACAAAGAGTCAATTATACAGCCCAAGGGTACCTAAAAATAAATCAAGGTGCCAAACTGTGTGCTATTTGCTCCTTCCCCCGTTCCTCCCCACTACTCAGCACAGCATATCTCAAATCAGTTTCAAAGTACTTATCACCCCTTTGCATGGCCTGGACAGGATGGCAATCATCCCCTGCCCTGCAGTTTCTCATCCCTGACTGCTCTGTTGTCAAAGTACTGTTTGCAACGTGCTGCCACTGTAAGCTGTTCGGTTTTCTTCACGTTATCACTCTCTACTGCACGCTGTTGAAGATCAGAGCGTACAACTACTAGGGTCAAAGCTGCATAGGAGAATACAGTTAGGGATAACTTTCAGGTTAATGCCTAGAAACGGGTTTGGCTCGTGTAAAGGGCTGGAGCTGAGCAGAGGAGCCGCTTGCAGCAAAGAGCGAGTGGCTTTAGTCCCTGAAACAGCAGAACTCTTTCCTCAGCTCCAGCCACTGCGATCTTCTCGTGAACTATTGCACATACCTCACACACAGAGAAACTGCAATACACACAGTAGTTCATAACACCCCTTCGATCAGACGGAGATGTCTCCTGTAACAGCACCCCACGTTGTTGAAACACGAGGAAATCAGAACAATCTCCAGCCCCATCCGTACGCTTTTGCACTAGGAAAGCTCCACAGAGCCCACATACTGCTTTACCTTCACTAGCTCTGCATTACCTTCTACTAAATACACAACATTTCAGTACACCAGATCCTTTTCTCTGCCAAAAATGTGAGATTAGCTTGAAAATCCTAAGATTTCAAATAGAAATTCACTTGAGGGTCTTTGTTTACCTTCTGCATAGAGATTTCAGAACATACACAGATCTCATCCCCCCCGTTCTTTATGCACCGATAAAATCATTAAGAAAAAGAAAACAGAATCCCAGTCCAGTGTCTTCAGACAGTGAGGCATTAATAAGCATCAGATGTTGTAGAAACCTGCAGTGGGCTTTTGGATAAATGGTGTGAAGAAGGTGAGACTGTGAACGTCTGTTCCTTATGCTCAGTACAATGCGAAAGGGGCACCTAGTTAAATCATCAGGCACTGTGTAATTAAACTGTGAGATGCATGACAGCCAGAAGGATAAATGGGTTCAAAAAGGGATTCAATTAATTCAGAGGAGAAACCTATCTGTGGCTATTAAGCCCCTTGGTCCCAGTGCAACTTCTGGCTCAGGAAATCTCTAATCTGCTAATTACTAGAAACTGGGAGGCTTATTTGTAGGCACGGATAGCTTGGTATTTGTCCAGTTTCTGCTGGAGACAGGGTACTGACTAGATGATTTTGGATGCTCCAGGGTACCTAGTCTTTTGTTTGGGTCTTTTAAAATCATCTTGCCAGACACTCCACGGTGCGTACAGCCTCCGGCATCCTTCATCCCTGTGGTGGCATTCATGATGAACCGAGAGCCACAAGCTCACCTTCTGCCTCTCAAAGCCAGGGTTTGCATGGCAGGGGGTGTTCAACCACAGAGGTTTATGGATCAGTTATTGTCACTCTCAAAACCACAGCGGCACAATGAGCACTGTAAGCAATGCATGAAGGGCAGCGAGGTCAGTTCAGCACATTGGCCCAGCAGCAGGAGTATCGGTCACGGTTATCAGCCCTGTTACAGGAGCACGGCAACAACCACCACACCACCCACCCACGGCCTCACGAGGACTCTGCACAGCCTCACCTCTCTGGAAACACTACCCGCAAGCTGCCCACCTCCACAGGTCCCGGGCTCTGTCTCACACCAAGCCGTCCTGCCCACAGACAGACATCACACTTCCACAAAGCTGTTTCACCTTGTCTGCAAGCCTGAGGCGCTGAGGAACACCATGTGCCAGCGGGGAGCAGCAGCAGCAGCGCATCGGGGATGCCATGGGGTCTTCCAAGGGCAAGCGCAGGACCTTACGTGCATGTCTAATGCCACCAGTGAACACGAGGATAAAGCCCTCCTGGATGCAATGGCCTGTAACTCCCTTGCGGGTCTGGACCACATCTAGATTCTTGGTGTGCCCCAGTTCAAATGGGAGAATTCATGGTTACGAGTAAAAAGCATCCCACAACCTGGGCCTTTAGTCCCAGATAGTCCCCAGCTCTATTCCAGCCTCAGAGCAAACCCCTGAGACCACAATCTCCGGTAAAAGCAACGGGACATTCATGCTATGGCTATTTTCAAAGCCAGTCCGGAATTGCAGCCTGCCTCCTGGCACAGAGTGTTTGCAGAAGCCCCCAGGAGCCCATGTCTCACCAGGGTCTGCTCCTTACCGTGGTGCCACCTCAGCCTTGTGCCCGGCAGCTATCCTGTCAAACACCCAGGAACGCTCTGGAAGATCACAGCATGGTTTTGTGATTCCACTTTCCTGTTCAGCTGCCCTTTAGGTTTTTGAGGGCTCTTTTTCCTTTTGTGTTTCATAAATTATTTAGAAGATATTTTATTATTGTAATAAAGTAATTGCACTGGCACAAGCTGTGCATTAACATTTGCAGTGTGGGTTGAGAAAAAAAAGCACCATCTTTAAGCCTCCACACTGAAAATTATCTTCACCATTAAATGACAGAGTCACAGCAGAAGTTCCCCCCGCAACACAAATCCCTGCTTCTCCTTCAGGTCTTTTGAACTTGAATGCCTCCACTGCAAACAACACTTACAAAAACCAAAATCAAACATTTTTTTCCCCAACAGACACCCGGTCCTTGTGATTTCAGATGTGTTTTTATTTCCTTGTTTTATCTGCATGAACAGTTTGAATGGTTTTATAATTTGCCTGTGCTTCCATTTTATTATATCTGCCTTCCATCTGTTATTTTTACGGTTTATGTTACCATTCTCCTCTCACTAATGCCAGCGGCTCTACTGTAAAACCGATGTTACATCCTAGAAACTTATCACCTCACTTGAAAAATATATCTTGTGCATGATGACATAAGAACTGCCCGGAGAAGAATGAATGGATCTTTTATTAATGATTTTCTTGTAGGAAGAGCTCATGCAATAGTCGTACTCGGTGCAAATACATCTTCTCTTCTCACTGCACTTTGCAAAAGTCCCGCTGAACGATACAGAGACCATTCACCAAATCTAAAGAAAAACCCAGTTACACAGGAGTGTTTGTCTTTTAAATAAGGGATGACACCACCTTCCACATTTTTAGAGTAAAGGCTTCACATGGAAGGAAAACCCTTACCTTGTACAGCAGCCAGGGCCCAGCTCTCTGACTGCAGCAGGAGTAGAAAGAGCACTCAAGAGTCACCCAGCTCCTTCCCAGGCGCCGTGCTGGGCTATGTGCCACCTTGGGCTCATCCCGACAGGCAAGGATGCTCCAGAGCACAGAGCCGGTCCCTGGGGATGCTCCATGATCCTTCCAGGGCTGCAGAAGAGGGGGAAATTAAAAGCCAGCCCTTGGACTCCAGGCCTGGGTTTTAGTGACAAGTGCCCGCAGCTCTCCATCACTCTCAAACAGTTATATTCAGTCACTGTATCATAACAGTCATCCTTGCTTCCAAGCATTTCAGTGGATCATTGGCCAGGGATCTTTCAACAACACACTTTTTAATCGGAGTTAATTCACGGAAGCTCTCTTGACTTGACCTGTTGGGTTGTGCTGGGCAGGCATCTCAGGTCTGCAGACCCCGAGCAAGGGATGTGGGAGCCCAGTGGTCTGGCCATTGCTGCTGCGCCAGGACATGCACACCGATGCTGCCTTAGCATCAGGTGGAAGAATCCATAAATGTGCAAAATAAATATAGTTTCCCTTAATATTGTCTCCAATACTAAATTCTTAACCTCAGATAGACAACAGATGAGTCCCGCACGTGTTGCAGTCTTAGGCCAGTTAAAATTTTCTCTTATTTGTGGCAACACACAGTTTTTCTCCTTGTTTTATAATTTTCCAAGCACATGTATAATTGGCTCTGGCCTGCTACCAAGAGGTTTATTAAAACAGCAAGGGATGAAACTAATGATTGTTAAGAAGATCTAATTCCAAGGGTACCGAGTTGTTCATTACACATTTATGGCTACTAACCAGCAGCGCTCAAATAAAGGCCTGTGGATTTGTTTACCTTGCCAAGGCACTAAGATGCATCCAGTCCCAAGAACTGAAAGATTGAGGCAGAAATCAATACGGAGCTACTAAACACCCTACTGCGCAGCTGGGAGAGACTAATTTGATGATGAACCTACGCATCCAATAAAAATGTGCATAATTTAAAATGTATTAAAAACATAAGCTGCTAAAGCATCAATATTTAAACACCATCCCCTGCAGTGTCACCACAGATTTTGCAGGAAGAGCAGATATTACTGAGCATGAAGGTGACAAAGACGCAAGAATTGCCTGAAATACTTCTTCAGACAAATTCCTGACATGAATTTGAATAAAACTGTCCTGGGGATAAATTTGGCCCCAGGTCTTCTCCTGCTCATTGTTAAGAACTACTGTGAAATTGGTTTCTAGTCTCAGAGCAGGTAAAGTGAAAGCCAACCGAATGCACGGAGTTAATTTTCAGCTGGAGCAGCTCCTCAGCAAGCACCCACTGGAGACGGCAGCTGCTGGATGTGGTCTGCTCAGTGAGAGTTAGCCTGGATACCTCTGCGTGCCGCTGGATGTTCACATAAGACTATCCTGAGGCAGGACTTCCGATCATCCAGCCACGGAGCCCAGGCAGAATATCTGGTTTCAATACAGCCGGTGGAGGGAGGCTGACCTGCCTGCTGGAACACACCTTTTTCCATGGAATACCTACTAGGAGCCTAAAGGTGAGGGATGCTCCAACCACTTCAAGTAAACAAGTCACTACGAACGCAATCAGAACTGAGTCACAAGTGACTCAAAAACTCCTAAGCCCTGCTGACGATCAGCGTGTGCATCCTGTTCAAACACTGCTTGAGAGAATGTTTTCAGCTGCCTATCTTAAATCATTTATTCTTTGCTTTCCAGCATTGCTTCATGCCAAATGCTTCAAAACACCAAGATTATTGGATGATGCAAAAGAAAATCTTCCGCATGGTCACACCAGGACACGGATATTGCTGAGGAGTGTGTTTAGGGACAGCGTGAGCCTGAGCACAAGCAGATCTCCACCTATGATTTGGAGTGAGGGAAACATGTTTGCTTCTGAGAAGGCTTATTTGCAAAGGACAGACCTCCATGGCTTGCAGAGGACTAAGTCCCCCACCTTTAAACCACCAGCTCCGAAGAAACCAGCCGTGGAAGAAGGCATGCACTCGGCAGCTCCCCACAGCACAGCTCCCTGAGACAGCTCTCTTCCCTGTTCTCCCTCGAGACTCAGCCAACTGAGTAACAAAGCTCCTGGAGAAGCGGCTGCATGAGAAAGCTCGCTGAGGGCCGGCCCCGTGATGGCGAGGTCTCTGCTCCCAGCCTGCCGAGGATCCTGGGCCAAAGCGCTCACGCACCAAGCAGTTGTGCTACACTGGCTAATTTGCACTTTAACTAGCTTACTGTTAAAGAGATCCTTGCATTAGTTAATCCAGAGGCCATCTGCTGAGGATAATGCATTTGTTACTAAGAATCTACCTATCTGTATTGTACTAGGCATGCACATGGTGAATCTCAATCATTTTAACTTAGACACTCTATTATACATACCATGAAATTTAACAAGGTATGTCCTATATGGGGCTGTAACATTGCAGCTGTGTGGACTAATTAGCTAACACTCATTATTGTTCATTCAATTTGTGCTTGCAGATGCAGGGAGCTGAGTGCTGACTGCTCTCGAGGCTCTGATTGATTGCTCCCACTTTGCATTCATTAGGAAGGTGGCCTCAGCACAGTAGTTTTACAACATGTGTTTGCTACCGCTTAACTGGATGTGCCCGTCAAATGCCTTGAACTGTGTCTCTTGATTAACAATATTTTGCAAATATGGCGCAGTCTATTTTAGCAGCATGACAGGCGGATCGTGGAGCCAGCGTGCCAGCGAGCGCTGCTCCCTGCAAAACCTTCCCCTTCCCACAGGCTGAGTGGGAAGAAATACAGCTGTGACAGTAAAGGCTGATGACAGCTCGCCAATACATCAGGTTCATAGGTGGCAGTGTCCATTGCTCATCTCCTCCAGTCAGACGTGACTTACAGAAATAAATGAGCCTGTCAGAGGGTTTGACTTTGTCAGACGAATACCGAGCCCATAAAACTAGGTCAAATACGGTTCACATTGACCTCTGCATTTTTTCCCTAATGTCCCTTTGCAGCTACAGACTGCAGTTTGCTCTGTTTTGTCTCAGCTCCCTCTCCGCATCGCCCTGCCCAGCACCAGGCAGCTGCCCTGGGTGGATCAGTGGGTTCAGGGGCTCATGCTCTCACCCAGCTTTCTGTAACAGCAACCCACAGTCACAGTTCAGGGACCCCGAGCCACTCTGGCCCCAGGGTCTCCCACCCTCCTGCCCTCCCCAGTTTGGCCCTTGGCCACCAGTCGAACAGACGGACGGCAGGGCTGCAAGCGTGGTGTGAGTGCACCCAGGAGCTCCAGCCATTCCCAGACGAGACTTTTCTTCAGATGGTGCTTTAAATCAGCCAGGAAATCAAAACCTGTTAGAGAATCATACGTGATCCCGTAGGGCTGAGATTGAAATGACACCCGTCTGTAAATTATTCAAAATTAGATTACATCTTGGCAAAGCCCATGGTCAAAATAATAAAGAAACAGCGCAAAAAGCAACGGATATTCATGACAAATAAGTATTGTCGGACTAACTCCGTGGCCAGGTTGAAAAGCAGACCAAGCAGCCAGACTGGAGTGTCTCTGAGTGCTGACTCCAGCCAAAGCTGTCGTCCCAAGTCCCGCAGTGGAGCTGGAGGCTGCACCAGCCTGCGTTCCGGCACACACACCACATGCTACGAGCAGCCAGGATGCCGGCAGGCACCTCCCCTGCTCTCCTGGGAGGTTGTGGTGGAGGCGCTCCAGGGCTCCCCGGGCTTGGGGTATCATTGACTCCGTGCATCGATTGAAGCTCTTACAGCTCTGCATGTCAACCAGCCCCACGGCGCTAGGGGGGAATGCAAAAACAGCCTCAGTTCATGGTGGGCAAAGAGCAATCAATCTGTTATTAGCCCCCAACTCCTCTTAAAAACATTTACTCCAGCTTCACGGACATTAATTTAGAGCGTAAAAGGAACTGGTTCAGAAGCGTTTCCTGCAGCCTGGGGGACATGGGTACCTGGATATCTCCAGGGCGATTCATCAGCTGCTCCAGTGATTGTCAGCACTGGGATGCAGGACCATCACAGCCCTCTCCCATTCATCAGGCAAGTGATCTACACCGATGGTGGAGCATTTTACAGTGATTAATTCAGTGCCCTGCTAAAGATGTGGTCTGACAATCACCCGTCCTGCTTTCACCACACCGAGGTGAAGCTTGCTGCCTCTGCTCCCCCTGCAGAAGTCCCAAAAACACCTTTCCATATGTTCCCTGTAACTGAGGGCTTTATTTCACACTGTGTTGGCTGCAGTGGCAAAGCCAGGTGAAAGAGCTCCCACCTTCCAACCATGTCCCCCTTCCCTACACACAGTCTCTTGCAGGGCACACTAAACTCGGGGACGGAGGCAACACCACACACAGCTGTCCCCGAAGTGCCAGGCTTGGACAAATGTCGCCCATCGCCAACCTGCAAACTCAGGAGCAACTTCTACTGTATGGCAGCTCTTCCAACCAAGAAGCCTTAGGCACAACGCAAAAAGCGCAGAAAGGTCCTTCCTCAAAGCATCACCATCTCAAAAATAAAAAGATGGTGGAAGTCAGAGCACGGCGAGATGGTGCTACTTGCTCAAAGCAAGTCTGGAGGCTGGAACATGGATCGCACCGCTGCCCACACCAGGTGAACGTCAGAGTACACTTGCCCCTGCGGAGCACTCCACTGCCAGCTCTAAAATTTAATCCTTCTTTCAACCCAAGTATTAACTGTCTGCTTAGTCAGTCAGACTTCTCAACCCCCAGGGGCCTCGTGTTTTATTTTTCACAACACTGTAAAACAAAACCTGGGAAATAGCTTTTTCTCGCAATAATGAAATCTCCGCCAAACAGGAGAGCCGTGTGTCCCGCTCGGTGCTGTCTGTCACTGCAACAGCTGGCACCGGGGCGCCTCCATCCCCACGCTGCCTCACAAGAGGCGTTGATCCAGCCATTTCAAGCCAAGTTGGCAAAGCAGCTGCGAGCCACAGTCTGACGACACCAAGCTCGGCCAGAACAAAGAGGGAGAAAGAGAGGACCCTTGCTAGTGGCCTGATGGGGCAGTCAGAAAGCTTCAGCGCTCTGAAACAAACTGGGAGCTTACCAACAGAGTGGATGGACATGAAACCAGTCATACATCCTGGGCTAACCAGCAAGGCTTCCATTTTGGGGCCATTATCTGGGAGAAAGGCATACAAGAATAAATAAATCTGCCTACGCTTCCTCCATTGCAGTCAGCACGAGGGTCCTGAGAAGAGGCTCTCATTCCCGCCCTGCGCTGGGATTCCCTCTCTCCCAGCTCTGCAGGAGAGCAGCACAGGGGGAGGTGTTGGGGGGTGGATACCCCAATCCACCAGCACACCCAGGTGGGGATGCTGCTGTGGAGGAGAAGGACCAGCTGTCAACAGGACGACGCTCAGTTTGCAAGTGAATCTCTCTATTGGCACATCCCCTATGATGTTTTACAGCCTGCTTCCCAGTCAGGGTGAGTGCACTGTAATGGCAAGACGATGACATTCAGAGCTGATCTGATTTCAGGGGATTTTTTTCATTAAACTCAGTGTTGCTAGGCTGCTAACACAAGGCAGCTCCACTGCCATCGTGTTAGGCAGATGAACTGGGGCTTCAGCTCTTTTCAGTGTGAAACACTGTCACTTTTTTCCATTTTGCATATGCAATACTCACTGGATAGTTCAGGTCTATGCATAACATATTTATTCAACAGTAATCGTTTCATTTCTGCAAAGGAAATATGTTCCACTATTCCTGCAGCTGACAGGCTCTGGCATAAGTTGGAAGCTGAGGCTCCAAAAGGAGGGAGAATATGTTTGTGGGATGAACCACAGCTGTTTGCAGTATTCCTCTGCCCTGGCAATTATTTTAATAGGAAGAATTCCTGGAGGGTTATTTGGCTTCTGCACGGCACGCGCTGTGTTCACAGTCACTAGTTAGGGTATCAGACGAGTGAACATCCGAAGACATTTCTGTTCTTGTAAAGCATTTTTTAAAAAGGAAAAGGGTTCAGTTCTGCAGCCTGCTCACACACCAGAAAATACTTGCTCCCATGGGTAGCACAGAAATGGTAGAAAAACTGGTACATTTACATAATCTGCATTATCGTAATATTGTTTATTAGCATTGCTGAACTGCCCAGACCTTCCCCCAAGGTATTAGAAGAGACTACTACCCAACTTAAAGATGCAGAGCAAGGTAAGACCTACAGAAAAGGTGAATTGTCTGGCTCCATGCATTTTTGCCTGAGGAAAAAAAGGTAGGACCTCCTGAACGTGTTCACGTTGCACTGTGACTTCTGCGTGTGCCATTTTTGCACTAAGTTGTAGAACAAGTTCTGGAGGCAGAGTCTCAGGTCAGGCTTGCTGCAGTGGTGCAAAAGGGATTGTTTGCTCCACTGCTGTATTTCAACGATAAGCTGAAATCTAGCTAAAATTCAGCAGCACCTTGTAAACGTGTTGCTGTTTTGCCTCAGAAATAATCACTGTCAGAGCTGTCCTCAGACAACACTGCTCACTAAATAAAAAAACCCAAATTCCTCACTGAAGGGGAAAGCTCCCCAGGGACTGGCAATATTTTAGCCTGCTTGTCATCCAAGGGTTTCAAAGTACTTCAGAAGCATTAATTAAGCCTCATGACATGCCTATAAGATGAAGGTTTAATGGGGTCCGCAGGCTTGCGGAGTTGCTAGGACTGTTGGAGGATTGGATCAAGCGTTGTGAATCTCAGCACATCAGCTCACACCAGCACAAGAGAGAAGGAAGTTCCTAAATGCCCATGAACGAGCCACCACTGACCGGCCACCACCCACCACAGCTCTTGCCATAACCCAGGCATGAGGATGAGGCCGGTGGCGTTGCAGAGGAAGGTTTTGAACCCCAGGTCAGGAGCTGATCCACTGCCACAGCTCTGCGTTCCATCCCTCCGCCAGCTCCGAAGCAGGGGAGATCCAGCAAACACGCTGGCTCTGGCTGGCTTCCCTGTTGCTCAGCCAACTCTGCGAGCAGCAGCATTCCCAAGCCCGCACTGTTTTGATTAGTACTGGCAAATGTGCGTGTCCTTCAATGAAAGCATCTTGTGCAGCCATTGTGATTTGTTTCAGGTGGCTTAATGAGAAAATGAGTAAATCTCTGCCTGGATTTTTACTTTCAAATCAGCTGTCCAAAACATTATGTATTTGAATTCCTTATAGCTTTAAAATGTTATACTCTCATTTTTCTATCTAGAAATGCACATGCTGTTTGTGCACAGGAAAGCTGCTAGCAGTTTGTCCCACCAAAGGGGCTTTATTCACAAATTTATGAGTATGTAAGGCTAGGCTGAATATTTGTTTGGAGGGATTCATTTAATAGACCTGGTTACCGGTGAAATCAAAGAGCGGCTGAATGGCATTCACAAAATGCAGTGTTTGGCATGACTCAAGCCACTGCAGAAATGAACACCGGGATGACACCCCAGTGAAACGGGCCGATTAGAAGCTGTGTTGCGGAGGGAGGGATGGATGGAAATCCCCTTCCCCAAAAATCAGCCTCCTGATCAGCTCCAGCTCAGGGCTGTTGATGGTAAACCATTAGTCTAATCTAGCAGCTGCCGGATGCCCCCTGTGAAGTTTATTACTGTTGACATTTCAGTTAATAATGGTCTATTTTGAAAAGACTGCCTCCATCATTTCTACTAATTAGTATGCTTGAAACATCCACCACTATGCACAGAAATCAAATGACTTTTCTTATCCAAAAATTGCCCCTCCACCCTCCAATAACACAGCTGAGGAAGACAGACATGATTCCTTTTGCCGTGGACTTTGCTAGGCAATCCCCAGGGGTAACCACCCGCAGGGCGTTCGTCTGCAGAGAGAATCATCCGCTATTCACTTAGCACAGAATCTGTTTTGCAAAAGTCTAATTCATTTGCACTACGTGGAGAAAATCATCTATGCTCACCCTCAGAGATTGCAAACCGTTTCACAACCAAGTTCGCAGGGAGCTTCTAATCTTCACAGGAAGAAAGCACACATTGCTAATAGGGAAAAGGCAATGAGAAAACAAACTCCAAAAAGACTTTATCTGAAATGTGACTTTTAGCTCACCGTGCAATGGAAGAAGACAGATGCAAACACGCCCAAGCCTGTGATTATAAACTCTGGGTCACAGTCTGGATGTTCCTAAAAACCGTGATTTGTGCGTGTCATGTTTAAAGAAGCTTAAAGCATCTGACAAGAATTAGGTGATTTATTCTTCACATGCCTTGAAAATCTAAGCCTTTATTATCACATTTAACATAAAATTACGTCTCACCTCAAGTCCAAACCCATTTTTGGAAAAAGGCTGTGTCAGGCTTTTGACTGTGCTTCATCTCTCCAAAAGTATTGGCTTGGAAGGATTTGCAAATCACATTCAAGATCAGGGGTTCATGGTTTATAGCATTCTCAGTGCTAAGGAACTGCCGAGGAGCAATGCTGTCTGCCAGAGCTGTGCAGTAACCAAAGTGGTGGAAAGATCAGCTTGGAGGCTCGGATCCTCCCAGGCATCCAGACATGTTATTTCTAGTTGGAATTAATGGGAATCGGTGGCCTAAATGAAAGTTAAATGCCTTAATATTTATGTGGAAAAAGATGTAAGAGAGCAAAGCATGAGTAAATAACATCTGCCAAACCATCTTTCAGAAAGTTGGAAAAAAAAAAAAAAAGAAGAAAAACCTAACAAAATATCCTGTAACTCACAAAGGGGAAAACAAATAACAGTTTGCTATTACCAAATAATGCTTCTCACATACAGAAATGCCATCTTTTATCTAGATATTTAGATGAGAAGTTCAGTTCAGTGATTTTTGCCAGTGCCAGTTTCTCTGGAGAGAATATTAGCACGCTGCTACTAACAGTACATCAATAATGGGGGAGATAAATTCTTCTGAAGCATTAATTTTCTCAGCGTTGTGAAATCTAACTTATGCAGCACCACTATACATCAGTGAGGGGTAATGTGAGCAGGCACTGTAAACACTGTGCTACAAATAAAACAACATAATTCAAGTGGAATCTGTTTCTGAAAGAGATTTACATTTGGAAACAGAGATGGGGTTTCCACAGTTTCCAATAACAACACTACAGCCTGACACAGCTCCATGCTGCCGGTATCTGCCTTTTTCACAAACAGCTTTGCAATAAACGCAAATAAAAATAAGGGCTAGATCATCTCCATATGAATCAGCACCAGCCCTATGAATCCAGCAATCTAGTAATCATGGGAAAAGGAAAGGCAGGAGCAAATGGGGAAAGTAAACGTAATTTAGGTGTGATGGGTAGTTATATGCAAACTCACCCTTAGTTGTGTTGAATGCAATACCATGAGAAAAGGTCATTTTCTCTGCATTTCCCGTACAGGCTTGATTTTGATTCATAGTCTGAATGCCTTGTGAATATTTAATTCCTACATAATTGCTTTGGTGGCAAGCAGTTTTCTCTTACCGCACTTTCTTCACCCCATAATGAGGTTGAAGAAGGAAAGAGGACCTCCTAGATCATCCAATAGGTATGCCTGTGACCACAGGACACGGGCTCCTTGCTGGGATCATACAGCTGGATATTTGGTGCTCTAACAAGAACTGTGTAAGAGATTGAGCAACTCTATTCTTTTTACCCACCTTCCCATATGTTTACTTTATCCAGGCCATTACTAGAACTGGGCAAATACCGCAAATGATTATGCACAAACATTCCTTGGATTTTTTAAAATCAATTCGTTTCAACCATTTTCTCACTCCTTTTACACAGGGTTTTTACCCCTGTGACTTTATTTTACCAGCTCTGTTTATTATCAGGGTATTCACTCAAGCAGCAAATTGTACATGATTATTAGAGATTATTCACTGAGAGTAAAGTGATAAATGAATTATTAGTTCTCATTATTAGCACTGTTGTCCTATTGCCTGGAGGCCTCACTGAAATTAGGACCCCGTTGCTTTAGGTACTGCTTTTAGGAAAATAGGGAGAGACAGTTCTTGCTCCCAAAGGGCTTTCAGGCTAAAGAGGTGACACAGCGTTGGGGGAAAGGATGCGAAGAGACAAAATGACTTGCTCAGCATTGGATCCAGCCTCATGATGGCAGGGCTGAGAACAGGGCTGTCCTCCAGCACGCCGCCAGCAAGAGGAGGCCTCAGGGTACGGTTTCTTCTCACCTCCCTTTGTGCTCTTACAGTCTCCTCGGGGTGGGCCAAACCTCCACAGAGACACGTCTCTCTTCACCCATTTGTGCATCCTTTTTAACAGAAATGTGCACGGAGAGACAGGATTAGCAACCAGGGAAGGCAGTTCCTAAGGGCTGAGCACACAAGCTCTGAACCAACCCCACAACAGACCAGCTCTCACTAGGCTGAAGGCACACTTGCTTTCTCTGTTGGATGGAGGTCTCAGCCCCCACCTCCTGAAAACCTTTACACCTTCTCTTGCACCTCCATGCATAATAGCTGCCCCAGCTTCTGAGCTGATTTCTGTACCGGTCAGTCATCCTCACATCCATTGCACCCTCTCAAAGTAAGGCAACGCTGCTCCTTCCCACAGAGCCTGTACCTTGAGCTGCTGATGGCATTGCACCTGCACCATAAAGTCACCACTGCATTTGTGAGACAAGACGCAGCCTCAGAAGACATTACTTCACCACTACCCTACTGTATTCCTCCAGCAGAGAAAGTTCCCTCAAATCCAACACCTTGTGACCAAAAATACAGCTGAATTTCTAGAGGCAGGTCTCTGGACCTAGGCTAAAGAGCATTTGATAAACCTCTGAAGGTTTATCTCACCCCTTGGTGATCGGCTCCAGCACAGCACAATTACTGTTGTCGTGTCCTATCATTATGCCAGGAGACTATTTCAGGACTGTTCAGGCTTAGATAAACTCAAGCGCTTAAAAGTGGGTGAAATTAAAGAGGGTCCCCTCTGGGTGACAGCTGCACCTGGGGGAGGAGGGCACCTCCACACTGCTGGTAGGGCAGTTGCATTTCCATGGCTCGGGGTCCGTGGTAAATCCCATCCCCTGAGGGAAGGCAGGCAGCAGGCAAGTACTGACAGGATCAAGCATGGTACAGCCACACTCTCTTCCTTCTTCAGGAATGCTGCATTAGCCATTACCTTTATTTAAGTGCTTTCTAGTACATTGTTGTTGAACTAAATTGAATCTGTCCGCTGGCAAATGCCCTAGAAACACAGCAACGTGCATACGGAGCATTTGGGACCGTTCATAAATTCAATCCATATTCCCCTAGTGAAGATGTGTCGTGAGACAGGTCTAGATATCTCATTTAGACCGACAGGAAGAGACCTGATAAAGACAAAATTGGAGGAACATAGTCTCCAAACTACTGTCTCTTTCTCTGGGGAAGACATGTTACTAGCCCCCAGAAAAAAATATTTGCATTCGTAAATGTCTACAGATGCCTAAGCAGCAGACCCTTCCACTGCAGTTTTTGGAGCCTTCATTAGCACACTCCTCATTCAAAATTCATAACAAGCTCTCTGGTGAGTTTTGTTCTGCCTTTCATGCCCGTTGTAAATGCCCTGGAAGCTAAGGAACTCACATTTAAATTCAATTTAAAAATACCTTTTAGCCTAAAGCTACACCTAAGGCATAAATCAGACCGATGAAATGCTGACGTTGATTTTCCAGGTTGCATGTGCTGCAAAAGTGCAGGAATTGAGCATGTAACTGCTGCAGCCTTTACTGCAAAACTAAGCCTAGCCCTCCAAAGCATGCAGGCAGGGCAGCAGCTGCCCGAGCAAAGCCCGAGATGGAGACCTGATGCTCGTGGTCATGCAGGCTTTCCTCACATGGAGCAGCAATGAGAAGGGCACTGTTCACCCACAGTATATTCTTATCATCATATATAGTGCTGATTGATAGTAGTAATGATACTTGAATCAATATTAGTAACATTTAATATGAGCACTAAAAGGACCCATTATTTTTCCAGTGTAAAGAGCTATGAGAAATAAATATCCTTTTCCACAAAGTTTGCTATTGGACACTCAAAGCAAAAGGCAGATGAAGTAAGTGGCCAGAAAAACCCAAGAAAAGAATAAGACAATATAGCAAAAGAAAAGTTTTTATTCTGTTTTGAATTAACTCGGTGGTTTAGCTATTCCCCTACCATCTCCTGCCCCAGGCATCTGAACTGTGTCTAGCTCAGTCGTGGTCTTGCTGAACAGACAAGATGTTTTTAACCTTTCTGGGCAAAAGCTTTGTGCAATATGTACAGTTCCTGCTGAGATAGACATAACTTCCATGCAGGACAAGCTTGAATATTTTAGGAGGTCTGGGTGTTAATATCACTATCTGCAAACATAAGAAAAATGCACTTTTCCACTCCCTAGGGGTCAATTGTAGAAATGAAATAATGTATCTGTGCAATATGCAAGAACGTTCAAACTAGCACTGCCACTTAAGCTACGTACATCCTTTGCTAATGGTCAACTAGGGGTTTTTTCTAATGCTAATCTTCAAACAAAAATAAGACTGGGTATCTGCTCCTTTACCGCAACCTCAAATGGCTTGCTTCTGTGCCACAGACCAGACCGATTTTGAGCAAGATACTGCATCTTAAGGCACATACCTTAAATAGATGTTTGTGTATGTTTGGGCTAGGACAGCATTTCAAAGTCTGGTGGATTCTGCACTGAAAAGATGCCCAGAGGTTTCATAGAATCATAGAATGGTTTGGGCTGGAACGGACCTTTAGAGGCCATCTAGTCCAACCCCCCTGCAGGGAACAGGGACATCTTTAACTAGATCGGGTTGCTCAGAGCCCCGTCCGTCCTGACCTGGAACGTTCCTAGGGTTGGGGCCTCCAAACCTCTCTGGGCAACCCACTCCAGTGCTTCACCACCCTCATTGTAAAGACTTTTTTTCCTTATATCCAGTCTAAATCCAGCCTCCTTTAGTTTAAAACCATCACCCCTCGTCATGTCACAGCAGCCTTGGTAAAGAGATTGTCCCCATCCCTCCTATAGTACCCCTTTAAGCACTGAACGGCCGCAGTAAGGTCTCCCCACAGCCTTGTCTTCTCCAGGCTGAACAACCCCAGCCCTTTCAGCCTGTCCTGACAGCAGAGGTGCTCCAGCCCTCGGATCATTTCTGTGGCCCCCTCTGGCCCCACTCCAACAGGTCTGTGTCTGTCCCGTGCTGAGGACCCCAGAGCTGGACGCAGCGCTGCGGGGGGTCTCACCCGAGCGGAGCCGAGCCGAGCAGCAGAATCACCTCCCTCGACCTGCTGCCCACGCTGCTTTGGATGCAGCCCAGGACACGGGCTGTGGCGAGTGCACATTGTTGGCTTGTGTCCAGCTTTTTGTCCACCAGTACCCCCAAATCCCTCTCTGTAGGGCTGCTCTCAGTCCCTTCATCCCCCAGCCATGAGGTTTCCATGTTTATTTTGTCTGTTGGGTTGAAAGAATGCTTCACACTCCCCTGGAGAGCTCATCGTCCCTTAGTCGGCACTCCTACAATGATAAAACATGATTGACCACTCCCAATATTTCTGTCACTAACGAACACCTCTTGCAACTCTACAGATTTATCCATGGTCGGTTTATTTCTTCGGCATTTTCTGATCTTTGCCTCAGAAGTTTTTTTGAACCTCGCCTCCAATGTCCAAGTCAGGAACCTGAAACGCAGATGCTGAGGCTGCTAGGGGGAAGGGAGCAAAACCATCACGGAGGAACGGCCTCCCCCCTCCTACACGGACTGCAGTTTGCAAAATATGATCAATATAATGTATAACTGCAGAAACACACACACACACGCACAAATAAAACAAGAAAGGTGCTGTAAAATATGTTGGGGCAGGAAAATGAATGATCTCTCTGTCAACTATTTAAAAGCAATCCAGTAATGTGAACAATCAGAAGTGAAGAAAAATCAATACACTTCTCATGGTGCAGAAATGGAAAACAAGCTGGATTTTACTCCTGCAAAATCCATGCAAACAAAACCCAACAGATTAATTCTGCTTGTCAGTAAATGTGGTCATTTCTTCAGAAACAGAACCACGTCCAGAAGAGCACTGTCTTTAGACACAATACCATGTTTATTGACGACAGTTATAAAATCCCCACTGGCGCCAGTGGTACGTGATTGAGTCTTTACACAGTATTTATGAATAATTGTGTCTTACTCCCAACACATGTAATTTGTTTAATAAAAAAATTCTCCAGTGAGACCTCAAGCAAAGCAAACAGAGGGAGAACAGGGCATGCCAAATTCAGCCCAAACCCTGCTTCTCCGCCTAATTTCCAGAAAGTGCAAAGAAGAGAAGCAATACTATCTCTGTTAGAGAAAACGGACAATTAGAGGCATTATTGGAATATCCCGAAGCAGCCATTTCTACACTCCAAATCACAGCCAACTTCTGACTTTGGGTGACAGAGGAGAAATGGCATCAGGAGGCTAAAGGAAGAAATTTCTGTAGCAACTCAGGAGGTGAAGGGGTACTTCCCAGAAAGAGGTTGATGGAAACTGCAGGGGGGGCGGTTGTAATATGAGGGGGAATCAAAGGGGAGATGGATTAGTGGACTGAGTGTAATGTAGCAGTACAATTTATCACACTGCCCACCACTTTACAAAGCTACACAATTTGTCTCACCGGTCTCAGTAACATGCGTGCACGGAAAGACAGATCTATTAGTTTTCCTTTCCAAACTTTCCTCTCCTATTGGACATATGAAATATAGCCAGAAACATCATGGAAATTAAGGGCCGTGGCACTGGCTGTAAGATGATGGGAACTGCCAGACATTTAGTCAGCTCTTGAGCCTTAGCCAAAACTTTGTTTGTCATTATTGGAAGTACACAATTATTCAGCGATCTTCTTTCTGTATCCTTCAGTGGCAAACGCAATGGCCAGCTCCAGCTAGCATGGGGCAGTCTTGTGTTTGCTTCCTCTGGTCTTCTAAACATCGCCATAGGTAGTCACCCTCAAAAGCAGAAGTCAGGAAACCTGGAGGTTTAACAACTCAGGTTATATTCTAGCTTGGCCACCTAACTTGGGCAGTGCACGTGTAGAGTCCTTTAAAAAGGGCAAGCAACCTCCATCAACAGAAGATACCAGAAGGGGATGGTGAGCGCTGCTGCAGACACACCGATTGTCCCCTCAGCTGCTCTTCTGCCTCTTCTGTGCCTCAGGAGGACCACACATCCATAGCAGGGCTGCAGGTAGAACCACCAACATGAGCAGCAGGCAGCCCAGCTCCTCGGCTGCACCACAGTATTATCTTTTTCTCCAGAATCTCAGCTCTCACTAACAAGTCACTAGCTGCTAAAGTGGGAGAAGAAAAACTCACCCAGAAGGCCCATTTTGTCTTCAACACACACTACAGATGTGCAAAGGACACCTGGATGCAGGCAGGACACTCTCGCTACAGGCAAAGTATGGTTCTTAAGTGGAAAATTATGACGCTGTGAGGATCTTAACTACAAAAAATACCCAGTTTTTGCAGGAAATATGTTCCCTAAATCCATTCTTATGATGCGACTGCTTTCCTTCCATCACCCTTCCTTTTTTGCTGACCTGCTGATGGGATTAACCTCTAAATGAAACTCTTCAGAAAAACCAGAGTTCATATGAATCTGTCACCAATCTTCCAAACTAGACAGGGGAGCAGGGGGTAGAAAAGCTTCACGAAACTACTAAGAGTTCTGCTCAGTTAATTGGCAGACAATGAAGACAAATGAAAGGGGAGAAGGCTCTGAAAGGCTGTTTAAAAAAAAAAAAAAAAAAACAAACACATACCAGAGCCATACCCTAGTTTAGGACGGTGCTGCCTTCAGTAGCCCATGCAATCCCTCTGCTGGGAGTTAACCTCTCCAGGGCACAACCAGAGAGGCCCCCTTAGACCTCCTGGCTTAAGCAAAGGCTCCAGGTCTGCCCTGGTAGAAGCTGGGTGGAGGCACAGGGTCCTCCTGCTCATCGCCATGTAGCGGGAAGGGACCTCCACGGGTGGTGGGGACACCTGCACCCCCTCCAGCAGCACTCAGCGGGGCAAACACCGAGGCCGTGCAGCATCCCTATGCGTAACATAGAAAGGGAGGTAACGCTGGAAGAATTTCAAGCGAGCCTAATTTTTTTCTTCTAATTAGGACAAAAATTCTTTGAAATCGTAGCATTTGGTAAAGTTGTAAAGGAAACTTCAGTAATGCTATGAAAACAAACCCGCCTTTTTCAGCTCATTGCATGCCGTTGGTGCTGAACTTTTCCTAATAGCAGCTATTTAGTTTCTAAGAAGTTGCTCTTACGGTGTGCAATTTTTGACGTCTCTTGCAGCACCTCCAATGTTGCCAAAAAAAAATAAAAAAAAGAACAACCTTCCCATTTTAGTCAAGCATGTAAGATCTAAGCTCCTACAACTAAAATGATTTATTTTTATTTCGTCTTCAGCGTGTACATTCCATGGTGTGCTTGGATTTTATTTTTCGAGTACAGAGCAATGTAAACACAGCCAGTACAGCCCTTCTCCGCTGAGGCAACGCTGCCGCTCTGTGGCTCCTGTGCCGACAGCCTGAACCAGCCTCCGCCTGCACATCCCAGGGACTCCGGGGTCTGCGTCTGCTTTCAGAGGAAGCACTTCATCCTTATCCCTTCTGCTTCACTCCTACTATCCACACAGTTTAGATCAGCTTGAAAGAGCCTTTCGTCCTCTCTTATGGTAACCTGGATTCAGGTCCTGCACATTACCCGGACGGGCAATTATGAACTGAGCGTCCATCCTGAAGGGCCTACACCGTAGGGGGGAGATAGCTCATGGTCACACAGCCAAGGATACCAATGCACTCGGACACTCGAACGCCGCCACCCAGCTCCGCAAACAGCAGCTCCCTCTTTGTTACTGCGTAGAGGAACTGGAAAGAAGATGGCACTTGTCAATTGTCAGCGTAAAGGACAGTGCTGAACAGGCCAGGCTAACTCGTTGTCACGGGGAGCTTTCACTCAAGCTGGTCTCTCCACACACGTCTTCCACTCCCCCAAACACACTTAAATTCCGTTTAATGCAGGAATAAAATTCTCTGCCCTCTGTTCCAAGCAGATCAGCTTCTCAGAACAACTGCTCCAGGCCTTTAAGGAGCCAGGGCCCATCACCCAAGGCACCACACGCACCTGCAGCAGGGTCCCGGACTGATGGTCCCCACTGGGCATGGTAACAGATCTGCTCTCACTTGCTTTTTGCCCAGCAGAGACATTTTCCCACGCAGACTGCGTGAGCTGTAGCTCACAGACCCCATCCTTCACAACCACTGCAGCAAAACACCTATTTTTCCTTCAGTATTCCAGAGAGGCTTTCTGGGTTGTTGGTAGGTAGCTTTTCAAAATGAAAAGCTGCCTGCACCAAACAGACTATAGATTAAGTCAGACAACCCTTGGAATTAGCCAAGAGTTACAGTGGCCACACCAGATCATACAGCAATAACCAGCATGAACACAGGCAAAGCACTGCCAGCCACCAAAAAAACTTGAGATGAAGAGTACAAGTTTCAGAGACTTTTGGCAAGTGGTTTTGATTTCCCTTCCTCCTCCTTCCCCTTTTCTTTTTTATAGTTCAGCTTCTTCGCTATCTCCCATCCACAAGCACTCAAGCAGCAAACTGAGATTAGAGAGAAGATGGCTGAACAAACAGCTTCTCCTGCCTTCCAGAATAAACTCTAAAGCTTTTAAAAGTAGCTCTAAATACATTGTTTTAAGTGCGGGACAAGGGATGAACTACAGCAGTGTCATTTAAGGCACTTTTGATGATATGGATCAAGTAATGAAAGTGCTTTTGCAAACACTATGGTTTGTCTCCAGCTGTGGGCAGGAAAGCAGGAATTACTCGGTTTTTCCCTTCTAGAAGAAGAGGGGAGGAATATGCATCGAGAGCATCATCTCCGTGGTGACAGCAGGGAAGCAGCAGGAGGTTTCCTAGAAAACATTGGGTTTGGTCAGAACTAGTGCAGGAAATGAAGCAGCTGCAGAAAAACCTTTTCAATTATTCAGCTGGAAGAAACAATCAAAAGTGATGTTTCTAAACCAATGGGCACCAAGAGGATCTTCCCTGGAAATCTAGATAAGCACTATCTGCTGAGGGCTGGCTGTGCCATAAGCAGTAAAGACCAGATTCCGTTTTAAAGTAAGGGGCATTTATCCTTAGGCTAATGACACTAACAGAAAGTACTGTGACATGTCCACACGCATGCAATTTCCAAACCCACTCTGCTGCCTGATGTCACGCCTCTCCATAGATCCCCATCCTAATGGCATTCTGAAGCAGCAGAGGCAGCAAAAATGGCAACACCATTTCTAGGAACAGAGCCAAACTCGTTAAACTAATAAAGTAATGTAAAAAGCATAACGACTGCTTTTTTCTGCATACAGCACCACACTCCATAACAACCAATTTAAAAACTGCCCTGCGTAGTACCCATAACACCGTAGTGTTACAGTAGTGGAAACCTCACTTCAGTTACTAAAGCTGAAAAATTCTACAGCTAAGTATAGTTGCCAGCGTACACTTGTTACCCAGCAATATAATGACAAGAAAGCTATTGTTTATCTCTTTCCCCTGTGTTACTTAAACTACTCATATTGCCATTTCTAATTTTGTAGGAGCTTTCTTCAGAAGGACCCCGTCTCATACGTAGAAAGTATAATGCATATGAGAAGCACTGGTTAAATAAGACAACTGATGCATGGCAAGAGAGACATCAAATTACCACTTAAATGTTGCTTGTGAAAACTCATCAGCAGGTACTGATGAACTGCAGCCACTTCTGCGTGTGGCTTCTTACCCTGAACTTTTGGGGCTCTGACAATTTATATTAGATGCTAATTCATCTGTGGAGCTCAGACATATTTTTAATAGGTTCTGTGATAACTTCTATTAGCCTTCCCAGTTTGTTCAAAAGCTCTGTCAGTACAGGCTGGAAAAAAACCTACATTTCACAGAACAAGCCAACTATGCTGCTGTGCAGTATGTACTGCACATCTCACAAATTCCCTCCCAAGTCGGTGCAAGTCTCCTTGTAGATTAATCCTCTGCAAGAGGATGAACGGGACCCTTAACTGAGAAAGAAGGAATGCTCATTTTGTTGAAGGTGAGAATAACCCTCTGACAAGATGATACTCATTGCAAGCCTGTTTTGTCAAAGCAAGCAGAGGATTATCCTTTCATTCCTGTATTTCCACTGCCACCTTCTGTACAGAAGAGAAAACCTCTGAGTTTCAGGAGCTCCAAGGAATGAAACTGGAAAACTCTTCCCCGCCCACATGGGAACACAGTCACTACTGAAATTAAATACTGAAAGATTTACGTTCTCAGTAGCTCAACAGCGTATTGAGTTGTGTGCTTAAGACACCCACATGTGCCAAAAACTTCTAATTTTACAAAGTACATCAGCTTCACTTTGTTTTCCATAAATTCGTACAGCTTCTGGGGTGACATGTAATGGATGAGAGAAATAATCATCCATTATTATAAAAAAATTGAACTGAAGTATAAATCTGGCTATAAATGCCAAAACCTCTTGTTAAATGAATTCACAGGACCATAATTAAAATATGTAAACAGGAAGAGTTGTTTTTCTTCTGTGTCATCCATCCCCATGGAAAGGTTCAGTGTTTTCAGTTCCATTAGACTTCCTTATGGCCACTGGCACTGCCTGTGCTTTGGGAATGCACACCTCATCCTCAAATACTTGACTTCATCCAACAGCACGTACAAACGACTGCTGTAAACATCTGCTGTGAATAGTTTTTTCATGTTGTACCAAGAGTTCACAGGCATTAAAAAACCCTAAACTGGATTTTCTTGTCCCTAGTTCCAAATGCAAATATTAAGACCAAACCTGCTTTTCATTAGCAGCTACCTTGATTACTCCTTAAGCCACACAAAGCCACCCATCAGAGCTGGATCTGGACCAGTGACCTAGCAGAGATGCACAGATGCCCCATCATTGTCAGTGTTCAAAGTCAGGTTGGAGGGGACTTTGAGCAACCTGGTGTAGTGAACGATGTCCCTGCCCATGGCAGCAGGGCTGGTGTAGGTGATCTTTAAAGTTCCCTTTCAATCCTAACCATTCTGTGATTTCATTCTTCATTCTGCTTTCCAACTGCAGCTAGAAAATTACTTGATAAATTACATTTAGGAGGTTTTCCAACGAGTACTATTCAGCATGATTATCTGGTATGAGTAGACTTTCATTAAAAAGACAAAGTCTTAGCAGCTTCCCTAATAGATGTATGGCACTGTTCTGCCAGATCCAATAAGCTCTGAAGATGATTCAGAATGGCCTTAAAACATCTAACCACTTTTAATTGGGGTCGGAGCGACACGGTTCAAATGTGGGTGGCAGCAGGGCTGTAGCTTCACCAGCAAGTGCCCAGGGGACTGCGCTGAGCACCCTGGCACGGCAGAGCCGCCGAGGGTGGATGATGCTGGGGCACTCACGGAGGGCAGCCCCAGCTGCTCCCCAGGGAAGTGGGCAGAGCAGCATCACCTCGGGCTTCTCCAACTGACTTTTGCCTAATTAACACAAAGCCAGTATAGCAGGGAAGGGGAAAGGGCTCTGTTTTTTCCCAGCCACGTGCAAACATCTGCTCTGCTCCATTCCCGCTCTGCAGAGCACACGTGAGGCAGGGCAGTTGGGTCTAATCCAGATTCTACCACTAATTGCAGGTCGCAAATTTCGCTTGTTTAGGTCAGTGGTCTTTCAAACCAGGAGAGGCAGAACATCAGCATGGTGGCTTATGTTTGGTTATGGGCTCGCAGTAGTTAGCTGGAAGCCTAAAGGGCTGACAGCTGCTCCTTGCTGCTGCACTTGTGATCCACTTAAGTACTCCATGTGAAGTTTTAGGTATGATTTTGTGCTGTGCTTGTCACACCAAAGCCTGCTTCATGTCTGCAAATGCTCCTGTAACTGAATGATCAAATTATTCTCTTCTGTGATTAGAACTAGAAGTCCATGACATAGCGAGCATAGCTACAAGAGGCAGAGAAGATACTTACGCAGTAAAAGTCCTCAGTTGTCTTTCCATGATTCCAGTCCTCCAAGCAGGTAAGCAGCCAAGCAAAAGCCAGTGTTCTCAGCTCTGGCTTTTTGCACATATGCAATTCATTCACAGAAGCAAGTTGGGTACTCTGTTCTTAGCTCTGTGGAAAACTGGAACTGAATGAATTTTAATTCCAAGCAAATCACTAATGCCTTGTAAAGTACAGAGAAAGAAAGATCGCTTCCAGGTAAGAAAATTACTCAAGCCTCTGGACAGTTGCGTATCCAAAGAAAATATCTTAATTCAGTAAGATATCTAGTAATAAACCTCTAGGAGATAAACGCTGTAATGATTGTTTATATTTTCCTCTTATGCCTGGATTCATGCTTAATTGGATTCTCTGTAGTTCATAAGAAAATGAAAAGCAGCAAAGTTTCAAAGTGCCACTCATCATGTATATCTGTCTATAGACAGAGCCTCGAAAATTAGGATCCTGATTGGAGCATCTCAAGTTCAAAATTATATGGAATAAGGCTGAGCTGTAAAATTGTGTACACAGCATTTCATAATTGCAGCTACTGCTAGAATAAATTATGGCAAGTGTTTTAAATATTCTAGGGCTGAACTGAAGAAGGTTCTTCAACTAAAACTAGAAAAGCTTCCTGTCCAGAAAACATAACCCCAAACTAGAGATCAGACTGAGCTCAGTGACCTCTTGGGAAAAGGGTCTACAATATTTGGATTTGTATTTCACCTGATAAGTAAGAATCCCAGCAGCTGAGCTCTCTGAAGCACGTTATTTAAGAGTTTGGTCCATCTCAGCTATAAAAGGGAACAATTTAGCTCAATTACTATCCCCCAAATCCTCTGAAACCAGGATTTAGCTGCTTGTTTCCACAACACTGACAGTTTGTTTAAACTATAAGAGTGAAGCAATTCTGGCTGAGAAGTCTCTGTTGAGTTGTTTTCCAGTTGTCTGGAGAATTTGAGTTTCCCTCCCACCAAGTTTTAGAGTCCAGATTCTTCAGGCAACTTTCCAAATTCTGGCTGGAATATTCAACCATTAAATGCCAGCTTGCCCATCTGCTAGGTCTAGAAAAGATTTCTGTACCTTTAAAATGTATGTCTAAACTGCTCGTTTACCTTTAGCTGTCAACATTGTCTCACACTATTTAATTTTAAAGCTTAACTTTTTAAACCTCTCAAGTTTGATACTGCTCTGTATATGAGGAACCGTCAAGAATTTTGCACTCCATAATAATTGTCTTGTGTTTTACCAGATAAGTTTTATTTGCTGTACTGTGCCAGCTGTTCTCTGGAGAGCAGACAGTGCTACAGCTACCTCGGGTGCATCAGCCCGGACTGGGAAACGGTGCCGTCGTAGCGTCTCTGGATTCCTCCCCCCAACCCGTCCCAGCTCAGTTAGGAGATGGCAGCTGACTTCAATAGTCCTCTTATAATTTGAGCTGAATACACCCAAGGTGTTCAGACACCTCAGGGAAGATGAATGCCGCTTGCACTCTGCCATGAAACAAATCATCCGTACTTACAGGGTCCAAAAGGTACCTTTCACAATTTAAGATGAAGCCCTGTTCTCACCTGCTGTCTGGATTAATTACAAAGCAGAATATTTGATGTTATGTGTACTAAGTGAATACATATATTTTTTTTACTGACCAATAAAAGTTATGAAAAAAAGTTTTGCTATTACAGTATACACTCTTGCCGCTGCAAATGCAAGGAAGAAAATCCAGAAAATTCCCCTTTGTGATTAAGGCAGTTATGAGTGTTTCCAGAGTACAGAGGATACAAGATTCTAGGCAAGACCATCAATAGTAAAGGGTTCCATGGGTTTGCAGTTTCTCATATTCAGTTGTGTACAGCAGTTTGAATGGAGCTCTTGTTCCTGGTCTGTGTAATCTCCCACACAAAGAGGCTTTCCAGTGGCTTACCCCATCCTAAACATAAGCTTTACATCTTTTTTCCAGAGCACTTATGAGGACATTGACTGCCACCAAGGCAAACATCCCCTGAATTTCCTTGACTCATGCGACCCCAGCCACTCCCTGCAGGCAGGCAAAGCAAAAGCGAAACCCGCAGGTGTTGGGCAGGGGCTGGCGGGGGAAGCCTGGCCAGCTCCGCTGTGAACTACAGAGCGTGTTCCCCAGCTGGCTGCCTTCTGTGCATCCGTACATACCCCCTCACAGCTCGCCTTGGGAAGGGGGGTACATCACTGTACCCCACACTCACAGGTCCCCCTCGCTGCTAGAGCCAGCTGTAGAGCAGGCGATGGCCCTCCTCGCACGACAGATCCCCCAAACCAGACAGCAGCTACGGTGTCTCAGGAGTGGCAGATTTGTTGCCTATTTCTAGCTTGAAATGTTTCCACTAGGGACTGGGTAGTAATTAAGACCCTGTAAAGTGTTTTAAGTAGCCCCAAAGCTAACAAAAACCCTTGACATTTCCAGAAGTGAAATGGACACAGAAGTTTTTCATTAAAAAGTAACTCCAGGTTTCACAGCCATTTGTTACGGACTATTTAAAATAAGCCGACTCAGTTTCAGAAATAGGATTTGGTAAAGTTGAGTCCAGCCTCTGCTTTGCCCAGGAAAAGAAGAGAGAAAAAAAAAAAAAAAAAAAAATCGAAAGAGGAACATGTTACCCAGAGCTGGTGCATTTTGTACAGCAGCCGCCTTTACCTCTAGCACACAGTGTTTGTGGCCACAGCCAGGGACATCTTCGCCGCATGATCATTTCTCAATTCACATTTGTAAGATGGGTGCATCTTCCGAGCCTTTTGATTTGCTTTGATCCAGTAAAACTTTGCCTTCTCTCCTACATTCCCCAGCCAATTTAAGAGCCCTTCCACGGCACAACAGTAAGGTGTCTCACTGCAGCAGGTTCCCCATCCCTAATCGCCTTGCATGCTTCTGCCAGTTTCAAAAAGTCTTGTTAAGCAAAAATTACTGTGGTTTTGTATAGTCCTGCTGCAGAACAGAACAAGACAACAGTCGCACATTGCTATTCCCGCTTCCTCACACAGCTCTCCCTAAGAAACCCACAGTCATTAAGAAACACCTAAAATCAATGTTCTTACTAACAGTCCTTGTAACACTATCATTCAGGCTACATTGAGCCTCTGTTCGTAAACTCCATAGCAAAATGCTGTCCTTAAAACAAAGGGATTCAAAGAATTCACAATACCTTTCTGTAATTAGGAAGCATTTTGCAGTTCCAGGTTACTTTTGCTATTCTGTATCAAGGAGCAAAAGTAACCTCTGCACCAGAAGGACTGCTGTATTTCAGAGCCCTCCATACCAGCCATCTAGACGGGGCACAGCTCCCAGCTCAGAAAACTAACTAATGCCTATCTCTAACCCCAGCACTCGGTGTAAGTCATTCCCACTCAGCCCCAGCCTGGAGAGTTTTATTACTCCGGCCTCTAACACTTGCCACCAGCCTGTAGCGTCAGCAAGGTGTGTGGCTGGGCTGGACTTCCCCGCAGGTAGTGCTCCCTGAGCTTCTCTGAACAGCAGTTTCAAAGGGCAGAGCGTTGCTGGCTCTGCAGCTCCTTAGGAGACCATCTGGAGACCTCAATCAAGAGAAAATTATTCTCTTTCAGCAGGATTTTCTGCATTGCTCTTCAAGACATTATTCTTCCCTTTCAACTCTTGGAACAAACTTTTAAACTGATAGTCATTAAAAGGTTTTATTTTAATGAATGGAAGGCATGAGTATTATGTTTAAATAAAAAAAAAAGTGTTCCCCAACATAACCAACCTGCTGTGAACTAAATGGATTCCCTATATGTGTAGGGTACTGGCTACACAATTGTTCTGTTATTAGTAAGCTCAGTTTTGTTACTCTTTCAAGATCAACTAAAATGTTTTTAAAATAGCTTGTGTGCATGGCCATGCCTTTCAGGACTCATGGGGAACCCAAATGGAATTGCTCCAGCGGGCCCAAGTTTCAGGAGAAGCAGGCAACTTCTGTCTGTGTTTGAGACGAGCAAGTTCCGTCCCCTGTCAAAAGAGACCAAGAATGTCAGGCTCCTGCTGACTGGAACCCGATCAAAAGATGGTCAAAGGTCTCAGACAGAAAGCCTTCCTCCAGACAATATTCCTTCATTTATTGTACAAGGCTAGTTATTTGCTCAAGTCAAGTGAGCAAGTCTTGCTCCTCATCAACATGAGAAGTCACAGACAGCATCCTCCAAGAGGGGCAACAAATCTTGTACCTGGCATCCACAGGCTGCCCACCACTGCTAGCAGTTGAAGCCCCCTCCTTTTTGCAAGGACTAGGGGTGATTTTGGATTTGATGCCTCACCTGAGGTGATGCTAGTTGCATCCACAGTAGAAAAAAAGCCAGTGATGCTCTGGAAGATTCGGAAGAGACATTTGCCTCTTGGAGTATTTTTGCCCTTAGATTCACTGTGTTTTGGGTACTAAAGCTACACAAAACCCATCATTTCAAAAGTCAGTGCCTGGCTAGATTTCACATTCCTGTGAAGACTTGTCCATGGACTTAAGAACGCCATCTTGTGTGACACACACCTTGTCCCCTACTACACACTGAATAGAGTAGGAGTCAGGCATCCTCTCCGTCCAGGTGAAGTCCCCAGACCCTCTGCAGTTCAGTCAAGGGGATGCTGCACCTTGCAGAAGTGAGACAGAAGGGGCAGAGTTCATTCAAGGAGGACCTGGCTCTTCGGGGGGCTGGTACGATGTGGCAGGCCTCATGCAGTGCACATCGAGAGTGTGCAGGGATGCATCAAGAGCCGTGTGCACGTGTGGGCTGGGTTTGCTGGGCATTTAGATGGGCTGGTATCCAAACAAGTCCATGCATGCTTTTTCTTACAAAGTCCTCGGTGGATATGCTTCACTATGCAGATGAGTATATCAACATACTTGACTGCAGAATCAGCCCTTACTTTACAGCAGACTCTCAGATCATCTGGCCTGCGAGAAAAATCAGAGCCAGCCCTTCGCACTCCTGGTTCACGTGTGCCATAAAACACACAGCTGGAAAATACACAACTACAGCCTTCCTCATGCAAGCCTAGAAAGAAAATGAACCCAAATCCCAGACAGCTTTTCCCAAGCATTGCAGAGCGATCACACCTTTCAGGTAACAGAAAAAGTAACATTCCCCTGGGGACTTTCATACACTTTAAGTATTGAGGGGAAATGCCAGGGCATTGCAGCTGCAGTACCAAAAGTTAATTGGTGAACAGCTACCACTGCTTTATTCCAGCTGTACCCCAAACCTGAGACCTTTCCAGGATAGTGTGGAGGAAACCTGCCTTTTCCTGCCCATCTACACTAGGGTGTTACAAATTCATGCTCTGATTTTACATATTGCAACAGTTGTCACCTCCATGTCACTTCCCAGTACTTAGCTTCTGGGCTTTTGAGGTGATTATGCACCTCGGTCTATTTTTAAAAGCCTCCTGAGTTTACAAATAGTAAGCTAGCTTTTTAACATACTATAAGACAAAATACTCTTATTAAAAAGCATATGTTCTCCCTTGTGTTGAGGATTATGCATACATTGCAGAAGGTAATAACTTCAAAATAGCTTCTCAAAAGCATAATTGTTTTCTATTTATATACTTCTGTACCATCATCACTAAAAGCCCTAACAGCAAATACTTAAATCACCAAAGCTTTAACATAGCCATACCTATTAAACCTTATCTTAGTTTTTCAGCAGACAGAGCACTCTCTCGGTGTTTGCATGGAAAGCAAGCTTTGTGGTGTGAGCTGCCCTTTCACGGTTAGAGAGAAGTTTCGGGTGAAGAAACTGAAAGGAGTTGGTCAGCTGGCATGTACAGAAGGGTTGCAGGTCAAGGTCAGGACAAGAAAGCAAGGCTCTAGTTCCCATCTCTAGACCACAAACTTGTGTTGCTTAACCCTCCACCCCCAAGGACCTGGTGTTATCTGATCAAGAGATATGCAGTTGCAGTGCTTACAAATAGCAGAAAGAAGACTCTGAGATCAAGCAGCCTGCGATGTGGTAGCTGGGCCGCTGCAGCAAGAAGGCTTCCAGCACAGACTCACAGCCCCATCCCCATGCAGTGTCCCCAGCAGAACTCTGGCAAGATTCAGCGACACAGGAGCAGGCAGCTGCTGGAGCAGACGGCCGGTGGCAGCGCTCAGCACCGTACATTGCTGCGGGGAGCTGCAGAGCCCATCGCTGGCACGTACAAACCCCCTGCCTACATACCAAGCTTATCAGATTCTCCCACTCTCTTTGGCCCACATCTGCTGTTCCCCTATCCCTTGTAAAAAAAAAATGGATTTAAATTGATTACTTACCACATCAGGAGCACTTTGTTGAGGCTATAGAGCCTCGCTACATCTAAGCTGATAAAACACAGCAGAAACTCAACCTGGAAGCCAAGAGAGGGGCAGCCTTCCCCAGCACCCTCTTGCAGGCAGCCTGCCTAACCTTGCCGCTGCCACCCAGCTGCCTTTCATAGCCTCCCCAGCAGGTTAATAGGGCCACTCATGTGACTCCCATTTGCCACCCACAGTGTTTGGATACTTTTTAGCACTTCCCAGTGCTGAGGTCACACATAGTCCCCTGGGCACATTTCCTCGCAGCTTTTAGGTTTGCAATGATTTCCAAAGCAACAGTCAGTGTGGTGGGAAGGCAATGCTGCTTTGTTAAACCTTCTATTGCAATAAGGGTTATAGAGAGGTTATTACATCTGTTATTCTCTCACATAAAATGAGGCGAGAACAAAGTATAACACGGCAGTGGCTCAGGGACAAAAGAAAAGTGTTATAAAAGTGCCTCTTGGGCAGTATTAGATTGTGACCTTCCTGGCTAACACAGCCCCGCATCCAAACTTGTCATGTCCCACGGCTGTGCACAAACCGGGAAGGTGAAGGCTTGCGCCCCTGAGCCGTGGGCAGGCTGGGAGCTGCCCCTGCCCGTAGCTCTGGAGCGGGTCGGCCGGCTCAGGCTCTGCAGTACAGCTTCGGGTCACTAGATGGCAACTGGTCCCCACCGGTGGCCCCCCCATTTGCACGCGTGGACACTGGTCCCCAGCCCCGCTCCGGCCAAGCGCGGCTGGCTGGTCTGTGCCTCCTCCACGGATCGCCAGTGACCAGCCAGTGACCATCGCCCCAGAAAGGGGGGGTCACAACCCGCCTGCTTTGCTTACAGTGGGTCCAGCGCGCAGGTGGAACGCGTGGCTCGCCGGGCTGGGACGGTCCTAGAGGAAAACCCCAAGGGAAACGCTTCTCTCTTACTCAGAAATACAGAAGTGAGAGATGAAGGAACCTACCCTTGCTTGGTCTGTGGCTTCTCTTACTGGGGAACAGACAGTCCAGCTGCAAATAGAAGGTAACAGCGTGGGCCTGGGGTCCTTTTTTTTAAGCCCGACAGGAAGGGCTCAGGCACATAACATATAAAACTGTATTTGGTTTTGTTTAATGGTGGAGGCAGAATTTAGAAGTTGAGGGACTTAGCAGCGTAATAGATTTTCACTCACCAGAAAAACCCACAGTGACCGTCCACACTAACTCCCTGTCCGTGGTGGAAGGAGAGCAGCACGAGCTGGTCTGCAATATCAGGCATTACTACCCAAACGACATCCAGGCTCGGTGGCTCTGGGAGCCAAAGGACTCCTGGAAGGTCCTCGATGTCATGAAGAACATTCTCTTAAGCAACCATGGCACCTACAGCTCCTCCAGATACTTCCTGCTCACGCTGTCCCTGAAGGTGGATTGCCACGAGTGCACGTGCTGGGTAGACCACCGGAGCCTGCAGTCCCCCATCAGGAGAAGCGTGACTGTGGAGGTGACAGACAGGTACACTGCTCACCTGGGGACATCGTTCACTGCACCCTTGACCCCATGGGATTGCTGAGGGGGGAACTTTCTACTGACCTTTTCCCTTTCTCAGTCTTCCCTTCCGCTGCTCTTCTCAAAAAAAAAAAAAAAAAAAAATTGCTTTTTCCATCAGACTTTCTGCTGGCTTGATGAAACACAACAAAATTGACTCCTTGACTCAAAATTTTTAAAAAATGCGACAGACCACTTTTTTTACCAAAATGTCCATTTCCCAGAGAAGTCAGTTCCTGGCCAGTTCTGGCCCATAATTAACCGTCTTTTTCATAAGCAAGAGCTGAGTCTCTTTTGAAGCATCTACCAGATGGCCTTAGCAAAACATAGAGAACTCCCTCCAAAACAGCTTTGAAATGTGAGGGGGTTTTGTTGTCTTGGGCAATATAGGAGATAATCTTTGCAGAGAGGATTGAATGAGGACATCATTTCAGACCAAGTATCAGTGGAAACCTTTTGCCAGGATACTTGGGGTAAATCTAAATTTGATCTTTAATTCAGTGGGAATCAGTGGACTCCAATAAAATGTCCTGCAGCCTGATTGCAGTTGCAGGATCACTGCCTGCCTGCTGGGGCTTGGTCTGACTCCCATCCCCGGCAGTCGACCTGCACAAGCTGCTGCTCCTGTCCCTGTCCCCTGTGCACAATGGCAGCATGGCCGGGGTCAGGCACCGTAGCCGGTGTCTCTCTGCCATTCTTCTTTCTTTTGTTCATGGGCAGAAGCTATCTCCACTGCCTGGCTGCTCCTCCTCAGCCTCACCCATGCCTCATGGGCGCCCTTTGCTACCATCACAAAGGTAAAATAACCTCCAGGCTACCAAAAGTGGGCGGTGGGGAGGGAAGGAGTGTGCTGGTGGTGGCACTGCTGTGCCAGCCATCCCCAAGGTGGGTGGCCGAGGCTCTCCCCAGGACCCATGTCACCAAACTGGGTTACCAGTGCTGGGAGGTGGAAGCCATGCTTTGTCCTCTTTTAGTCACAATCTCCTTTTTTTTCCCTTTTTCCCTGCCCTTGTCAGAAGCAATGCCAAGGTAGGTGTGGGTTTTGTTTTCCATTTTCTACCTGAAACACATTCAGTGCTTGCCATTTTACTTTTCACTAATTCATTGCTGTTTCACCCTCCAGCCCAAACCTTACTAGAGATGGGACCTCCAGTGACAGCCAGGAAAGGAGCAGGGCTCCTCTAAAGAGCGCACAAAAAATGCTGGGTGCCCAATCTGGAAAGGAGGGTGAAAACCAACAGCGTGAAAGGGCACTGTCTGCCAGGCAGCACGTCAGATGGTGCCACCCAGCAAGAAGCGATGGTGGCAGGAGGTAGGCAGCCCACTGCCTGTGGGAAGCACTCCATGGAGCCTCCAAGGGCTGCATGTCATCGGTGCTTCCACGCCTTGTCAAAGCTACGACAGTCCTGCAAGGCATCCCGGAGCAAAGGGGAGGAGGACAATTGGGACAGAGTTTTTTCTGGAGTCTGTGGTAACCACGGCAGTAGGACAGGGGCTCGCAGATGCAGTACAGCAGGGAAGAGAAGGCAGTAAAACTGAGACAGCATTCAGTATCATGCATTGCAGGGCAAGAGTAGTGCTTGATCTACATCCTTATGCCATCCATTCTTGTTCAGTCTTTTCTTCTGAAACTTCTTTTCCCTTGGTAATTATTGCCCCTGGCTTGAGCACATAAAGCTGTCAAGAGCGTGTCCCAAGAGCAGTGTCTATTGAGGTAGCCAGCAAAGGCCCTCTTTGTGCTAGGCACAGCATGTTGTCCTTGGCCAAAATTAGGCTAAGAGTGGGAGGAAAGAAACCATACCCCTGTCTGACATGTGGAAAATGTCGAAGGTTGCTCAGTGTCAGGGTAGGCTCGACTCCTCTCCTGATTTCAGAGGACAGTGCGGGGGTGCACAGAGGTCTCCTGTAATTCCTGGGCTGTCTGCTCGCAGGGCGAAGAGCTGCTTTCTCCACGGTCGCTCGGTGTGGCTGCTCCAGGCCACCCCTCATGGCTCACTCAAAGTCTTTTGTTCTCCCTCTTTATGCAGGCAAGTCTGGCACTTCACCCATGACTCTGCAAGTCATGAAAATTGCTCACTTGCCATATATTTAAATTCTGGCAGGAGGCAACCAAAAACCCAACCGGTCCAGCTGGATCTTTTGAAAGAAACAAATCGCCTGAGCAGTGTACATTTCCGTCTTTTTTTTTCGATAACATGCTTGGATTTTAGAATATTTTCTTATCAAATATGAGCACCAGTTGGCTAATCTTGACAAAGGGATACAATTCTCAGAGACAGTGACGTTCCTGCAAGGTCATTTGTTTTCTTTGAAATAGAAGTCCATGCAGAGGAAGGCCTTGGCAAGGGAAAGGACACAGCATGGCTCAGCTGGTGTTGTCACAGGGTCAGGGGAGAAGAGAGGGGAAATATGTGTAGGACAGACAGAAGCTGTAATAAAATTGTTTCTCATAGGAGAAGCTTTAGTGGGAGCTGCATTATCCCAGAAACCCAAAACAAATCCAGAGACCATTTGTTCATTTAAAATTTTTATTCCCCTTCTTCTGCTCTCCTTCAGGTTTAAAAGGGGTAAAAGGTGTTTTTTTCTGACCAAGGAAGGAAAAAAGAAAAAAAGCCATAAAAAGACAAATGTGTTTATTCTGATTCATTGCGCCAACAAAAAAAAAAATGAATGAAAAATTCAAGAGAGGAGAAATATCTCCAGCACATTGCCAAAACCCCCACAAGGTATTTGCCCACAAATACAAATTCCAGTAATGATCAATCACTAGCTAGTGTGTGCCTAGCAGCACTCGCCGCTGTTTCAAGTGAGTTTTGCTGTTCTCCTCAGGAAACCAGAACCTGGCCACAGCTGGAGGGAAGGGGTGGCTTCATCTTGGGCTGGACTCGCTTTGTTTCACCCAGAGAAGGGACTTAGTGACCGACAGATCAGTGCTGGCTCATCATCCTCTGGCCAAGGGGAGAACTTGGGTTTGGTACCAATAAAGATTCGTTAAGAGAAATGGAACTTTTTAGGTTTCTTTTTATTCTTCATCTGCCATTCCTGGTGGAAGCCAGCGGCTCTGATGAACGCGGCCCCATAGCTCACACTTTGCTCTAGGCAGGTGTGCGCAACCCAAAGCAACGTCCTGAGTCTTCAGTTTAAAGGAGGCTGGGGTGACCTCCCCTGAGCGCTGGTAGCAGCTCAAGCGCTGCCCAAGCCCCTTTGCTGGGCAGTTTGTGCTTGGCTTTGCTGCAGCTGGGTGAGAGCAGCCGCAGCCCCAGTGCATCCCACCCCAGTGCTGCAGCTGGCACCTGCCCAGGACCCCACCAGCCCCCTCCAGAGCCTACAGCTGGGGCTGTGAATGGTCCTGCCGGAGCATCCCCCGGGGTGTCGAGCTGGGGTTGCCACAGGGTCTGTGGGCATCAGGCATCTGAGCCGGGCTGCTGCAAAATGCTCCTCGTGGTGGAATATTTTTCCTGGCAAAGAAAAGTCTCTTATTCTTATAGGTGCAAATCAATGGGTTCATTCCCCTCATCACAAAATGTTGAAAAACTAATGCTGGCTAATAGCTTTGCGCTTCATCCAGCCTGAGCCGTGGGGAGAATGTACCAGACACGCCGCCTCCAAACAATAACAGCTTTTTCCTTAGCGTCCAGGGAGGACGAGATCTGGGAAATTAAGAGGATTTGAAAGGAGCCTGAGGAGCTGGAGACAGAAAATCCAATTTCATAGTTAGCTCACGGAGGACGTCCAAAGGCAGCCAAGATGCCGGAGACTGACGACCCAAGGTAAACTAAGCTGGTTTAGACAAACTGAATTGCTGCCTGTTTATTTTCCTTACCACATGTGGGCTGGCTGCTGACAGGGATCGGTTTATATTGAGGGACCGGTTTATACTGAGCTTTATGGGGCACTAATTCCAGTTCAAACAGAACAGTTCGCTTGACTAAAATTGCTGTGCATTTGTAAACCAGCAGCTGGGTCCTCCTCTCTTGATCCAGTCCTAGCACTATGAGCATCAGCAGAGATGTCCTCATTTACACCTCGCACTCTGATGCTCCTCTACTTCAGTTTGTACTTTATGTGAGCTCATCCAGATTCACCCCAGTAACGGCTCAGCCCCAGTCTGTGCTGTCACATGGTTTTTACAGGGATGTAAAGAAGGTCTGTTCGGAAAGAGCTCAGTCATTTTATGGACATACACAACGTAGTACACATATGGACACAAAATATGTTATTTATTGTGAATTTTGCAAAGACACAGTTAAGCAACAAAATATACATTTGTGAACCTTTAGTTTTATACATAACAAATACAATCTGCTACCATAGCAATAAATTAAATGTACATTATTTACAACAGACATAGGCCACCAGGAACTACAAAGCACCGCCTCTCTACATAAAAAATAAACTTTATCAGATACATTTCTTGAAGATTTATTTTCACTCTATAAACTCTCTTCACATTCTAATGATATAAATTCAGCATTTCCCTTTGCAGGATATACGCAGTGCTACATTCATTAAAACATAATGAAAGCATGCTCTAGGACTGGGGAATGACAGACTTTGCCAGTTCTTGTGGAACAGAAGTTGGAACATCAGCAAAGCAACATGAGTGCAAGGTGCGATCTGCAGAGGTGCTGAGCTCTGAGCAACCGCTGGTTTTAAAAGCGGTTATCAGAGCTAAGCACCTCTTGCAGTGAAGCTGAAGACAGCTGAGAAACCTCAGCCCAGGTTACCAAGCCCATTCATGCCAGCGATGTATCCTGGCCCCTTCATCTGCCATTCCTGAAGACCCTCAAAACTCTGGAAAGAAACTGAGTTTGTGCTTAGGATCCCCCTTTTCGCTCAGAAAAAAAAGCACTTTCACGTTGTGCTTAAGTGTAATCCTGTGCTTGACTTTGTGGGATTTCAAGAGGATGCAAGTACGTGCTAAGTGCTTTCCTGAATAAAAGCCCAGACGGAACAGCAGCTCGCTGCCAGCTCTCAGCAGCTGCAAACCAGTCCCCAAGGCTAGCACAGGAGATGCTGGCAGAGGGGAGCAGGGTTCCCTTCCCGCTCTGCTGTGGGGACTCAGACCTGCAGCACCGGCGCTGGGGAGGTGGACCTGGACCTGACCTGCCTCTGCCTCTCACCAAGGCCAAGAACTAGTCCAAGCCAAGCAGCAACCAGGGAGCAGCAGGAGCAAGTGGGGGACTGAAACCCCAGTGAGAAGGGGAGCAACCCCCCATGACAGGAGAGACCTCCCGACGCAGCCAGGGGCTCCCCCGATCCTCCCCCAGCCGTGTTTCTCAGCCCCTCCTGCTCCCTGTGCAAAGTCACTTCCCAGTCCGGTAGAAATGTGCATGGAAACAGTGGGGATCACAAAGGAAAAATGCACTGCCCAATAATTTTAGTGTCAGATAAGGATCCTTTCTTTTATATATATAATCCCTTTTATATACGTATATATATGTGTGTGCATGTTCGTCACTTAGAGGGCACAAAACATTTTGCAATATATATACAGGAACACCTTCACCCACTGCTGGAAGTGCAAATGCCTCCGAGGTTTAACACAACAGCTGGTCGGTCCCCAGCACTGCTACGGGACAATCCAGGGGCTGAAAGGAGCACACCACGCACACAGCTGCAAGGCAGTGCAGGTGGGCAGAAACCACGCTAAAGCCTGGCTAGGGCAGCAGCTTTAAAAGCCCAGTTGCTATTGAGGATGTTGCAGTAGGTTTTCACAACCCGTCATGAGGAGTGCTGTTGAAAATGTCCCAGAGTACACAGGAGCTGCTGGCAAACCTTGTGCCAGACCTTGGCTCTGGGCCCCGCTGCCGTTCCAGCAGGCTGGCGCGGGGAAAGACAAGTCCAACACACTGCATCTCTCTCCCCGAAGCTTCACACTGTCCTGCCTGCCTGTTAATCCTGTTCGAATAATTCTACAAATCAATCTAGGTCAAAAAGGAAAGTCACGGTTTCAAGTAAAAAAAAAAAAGTAAAACCCAGCTGACAGTAGCCACTGCATCTTCTGCTGAAAGATCTCATGGAGATCAACACCCATGCGAATGACGTCTATAGAACCAAGGAACTTCTCAGGGAAAGAAAGCAAAACCAAGAATAGACCCTCAAAGCAAGTCACCGCACCAGTCAGTATTTCTCTGCGCAGCATAAGAAAACCAGACCAAAAGCTTCTAAGAGGAAGGACTGGGGATGGGTTTGAAAGTGCTACCGAAGCATCGTCAAACAGAAGTGCTGAACAGCAAAGTATGTGGAACCTGAGACATCTAGAGCTAGCTATAGACTGGGCTAAGCACACTGTGCTTTTCCTCTTTCAAAGAAAACCTCAATATTTAAACTTTATTTAAATGCAACTCACTGAAAGCAGGAGGGAGCATCGCCACTGGTGGTTATTGGTATTTACTAGTCCTACACAGCGCACTTAGTGCATGTGAAACTGTTCTCTGCCTTTTCCACAGTGTTTTCCTCCTTCAATCGGCTTCCTCTCCCGTTAGGGCTACAGCCCCTTCTTTTCAAATGGATAAATTACATGCAATGCACGAGTGGGAGCACCTATATGAACTGAAGAGTAAGGTTCTCCGAGAGTACCATGCAGAGCCTCAGTTAGCAGAGCCGGTTCCGTTTGGCTTGGCTCAGCTGTGCTCTGGTCCAGGGGGAGGTGACGGGGAGGAGGGGAGGTGATGGTTTGGTCCTACAAGCACTTGCCAGCACAGAGAGGTGCATCCCTGGGGAGCAGCCACAGCCCCAGGTGGGCGGCCCTGGGAATCCCCCCCACCCCGTTGTGGCTGCCTGGGACTGCTTCTAGGTATGCAATTCTGCATGCATCTCCTAAAATTCGCTGTCAGATACTTTTGTGCCCCTCGGAGCTCCAGCTGCGTAAAGTTAACTTTGGCACTCAAAGTTCTGTTTTCATTAGGAATCACGAACTCGGAGAATTGCTTTCATTTGAGATTGAATGGGGGGGGTTTTGCAAAGGTCACAAATTGTGGTAAGGGGGAGGAGGGAGCATCTCTGCAGCACTGCAGTATATCTTTCAAAAAACTGATAGGAGAAATCTATAAGCAATGTGAAATTCATGGACAGACTTCAGTAAGCTTTAGACAAAGTTCCATGAAAGAGCAAAAGGATTTCTTGGCATGTTGAGAGAGGTATTTTTTGGAAAAGGGCGTTACAGGGAAGTCACCTTGCAGAATTCATAATTCTTGTCTTTCAAAACAAACAAAAGCACATTCAAAAGCAGAGGGACAGATTCTGCAAGGGGTGGAGCAGCCTAATGCCATCCAAATCACTGCAGTTCTATGCATTTGCTTGTCTGGCGATCCAACCCATAGGGTAAAGCAGAGCCCACAGGGTAAATTCACTCTGAGTACCAGTTCTGGTATTTAGATATACTACAGCTTTAGCTTTGGTTAATCTCTTCCAGGCCTGTGCTCAGAGTTTCAGGCAGGGAAAAAGCAAGGAGGCCATATAAACCATTTCCCGAGCTGCAGAGAGAGGATGAGTTGGCCCCAGTCACTGGCTCTGCTTCCCGGGACTGATTCGGACACCCTCCTCTTCTGCCAGAAACTACATAAGCATGGAGTAAGAGGCCGCGTTTGCCCTAAAAGTTTTGCAATGTGGGTAGCAAGCTGGAGAGGGGAGGCAGCAGGGGGGCGGCTGGTGAGCTGCTGCAGCCCCAGCTGCCCTGTGCTGGTAAGAGCCGCCCGGGCAGCGCTGCGGGGGGAAATTTTGCCCCATTCTTGCCAAACAGAGAAGAGCGATGGCAAAGGATGGGGCAGGGGAACTGCCCCTGGGTCAAGCACACGAGTAATTTTGCCCTGACCAACTACCCTTCCAAAAAAGAAACACAAAACCCACCTGTTTCCCCACCGATAGCTGCAAATAAAGCATGGAGGCACCCAAACCACACGAGGGGTCCGTCCTGCTTCCCCTCTGCCCGAGAGGAGTCAGCAGGCAAGCCAGGAGTGGGGATTGATGGTGCCTGCCCGGTACCTATCAGCCACAGCGCGCACGGGCACCCACGGGTCGACGCGGCGTGGCACCGTGGAGGGGACGTGGTCCCCAGCCGCACGTGTGTGCCAGGTGGTTGGAGACGATCTCCTCCCACGGCGCAGACAGAGGGGCACAGGGTGTTTGCTGGCAAGGGGTTCACCCGGTGGGAAGGTGGCTGGGTCCCTGTCGGGGCAGAGATCATGGCAAGGTGAGAGCTTCTTCCCAGCGCAGAGGTGCAGCCGGGAGGTGAGGGCAGCTCACTGCCCACGGCCGGGGCGTGCGTTTTCCCACGGGATGTTGAAGAGTTTTCCCTTTGTTGAAACAAAAATTTTCTGCAAAGAAGAAAAGGATAAAAGTGTCAGAGACTGTGGAAGGAGAATATTCTCGCTCCTGCAGTGATGGCTGTGAAGCGCTAGTCCCAGGGAGGGAGCCGAACCTGAGGCAGTGCCCATCTCTGAGACACCAAGCTGCCAGCCGCCCCTGGGGCCGAGAGGAGGAAACTCAGTAAGGGGCCAAAAATCACGGCTTTCTGAGACCCATGATTTCAGAAATGGAAATTCCTCTCATTTTAAGTTTTATTGGCTCTTCTGCTCAGCTAGGAACTTCCTAATGAAAACCCCAATTACATGATATGGAAAGACTCCAGGAACTGGAGCCTGTGAGAAAACCAGTAAATAAATTCCTTGTGGCTTGCAAATGCCTCCTGCATGAAAGCACCGACTCGTGCTGGTGGCCCCACGCACAGGCAAAAGATGTGCCACTGGATGGACAATCCCCCAGCCACTGAGCACCCAGGCTAATCACACTGCACTCCCTTCACCTCTGCCCATAAAAGCCACCTCGTAAATTGACTGTTTCCATCTGGTTTTTGGAAAGGGTAAGGAGACCTGCTCCGCTTTTCCACCCCCAGTGCACAGAGCAAAGCACAGCAAACTTCATGCTCCCTGCGGAGATGGGCACAAGCGTTTCACAAAGTGGTTAACTGGGATAAAATGAAACCTGGGCTGTGGCACATCGTCCCTGAGAGCAGGTGGCAGAAGCACTGTGGGAGCACTCTGAAAGGAACACGTCAAGCTACCCACCGGCACCGATGGGCACAGACCTGTCTGTCATTAACCTCTACAGTTTTTCTCACTCAGTGCTGCCATCATCTTACAAAAGCATTTAGGATGCTTTAAGATGTATTATTGACCACATATTTAACAATAAACAATGCAATTAGCCAACGTTAGCTCTACACACTTGACCACAGATGAGACAAGTCATTTTGCACAACACCGTGTTACAAACACTCACCTTTTACAAGTTCATGACTTCTTCCTGCTAGTGGCTCTAAATGAAAAACAGAATATGGGTTGGGTTGCAAATGAAGGGGCAAGAAGTCATGAAATCCCCTCTCCTCCTCCTCCGTCAGTAACTGCCCCTGCGGGCTCTGCCTCCTGCTCTGCAGCCCCCGCAAACCCCGGACCCCCACCACCACCAGCACTGCATGCCTGCAGCCAGGCAGGGCAGGATGCGGCCACGCAGCATCTCGCCCAGTGAGAGCCACCGGCACCTACCGTGCTGGAGCTGCCGTGGCTGAGCTTGTCAAAGCGAAACTTCAGGCTTGACCTTGGAGAGTTTCTGTTCTTTATATCTGCTGGAGGGAGCGGAAAAGCGAAAAAGAAAAATAATAATCTGTGAACAAAAATATTTGCTGAAGCTGCTTCAATAGACTGTCACAAGTGCTACCAATATTTAGTCTATCTTGGCTGAAAATTTGGCAAAATCTGTACATTAAATGTTTTTGATGAAATAAATTGAGGCTTAATTACATTTCACAGTCTTTCTACTGGAAATGCCACTGAAAAGGCTACAAGAAATGACTGATCCATATAATGTATGGGTGGATTTCCATGTTCTTGGCAGGAAACATACAAAATAAACACTTTAAACATTAAAAGGGACTGATTTAATAGTTCAGAAAATTGCTAATGAAATAAGGAGGAGGACCCATGGGGTGCTGAGATACAAAAAGCCAGCCAGCCTGCACTCTGCAGCCCAGCTTTCCCCCGTGTTGTTCCCAATTACGGAGCTGTTCAGGGTAGATTTGTGCCTCCCGGGCTCTTTCACAAACAGCTCCTAAGTTCATAATGCGTATTTTCATTTGGATCGTGGTGCCTTCCGGCAGGCGCACTGCTGCACGAGGAAACTAAAGCTGCAGTGATCTGCGGGTGAGGGGTGAGCACTGCAGACATCCCCCAGCCCCAGCACCACCATGCCATCACCAGTGCCATGACCACAGGATGCACCGACAAAGGGCCCTTTCTGCCAATTTTACCCCATTCAATTGCACCTCATTTTGCAGATCACCCGACTGAAACAGATGGAGTCGGTGGCAGAGTGAGTTAGCAGCAGGGGCAATGGAGCCAAGACCGAGGGAAGCTGCATGTTTATTAAATAATTTGTGAGTCATGGCTCGGTCCTTGGAGACAGGGAGCTTCCACAACTACTGCACGTCTGTCAGGGGAGAAGGGAGGAAAAAAGCCACAGCAAAAGCCGCCTCTGTGCTCTAATTTAGAAGGGAAACGAATTCCCCATGAAAATACAGAAATAAAGCACGTGGGGCCGCCTCTCCAGAACAGCCCCGTCGGGATCGGGGTTTCAGGAGGAGCGAGGCCTTGCCCCACATCCCTGGGGATGCCAGTCCTGCCAGGGCGAGCACGGCTGCTGCTTCGCCCTGTCACCTCTGGCAGCCGCCTGCAGCCCAGGCAAGGCTGGGGAGGGAGCTTCGCCATCCCAGAGCCACAGATCCCATCCCTCCGCTGCGGGACCCCGGGGGCGTCCAGGGGCTCCAGGAGCAAAGGCAGAGCCGACGCCTCCCCCACAGCCCTCCCGCACCCCTGTGACCCACCTGTGGGGCTCCTGCTCATGATCACGGGGGTGGCCGCGGCCCCCACGCTCGGGCTCTCACTGCCCGGCGAGGCGCTGTAGACAAACACGTCCTGCTTGAACGGCGACGCTGTAGACGGCTGGCTTCCCTGCACGGGGAGAGACCAGGACACGGCTTTCTCTTGTGCAGGCAGCTTTTCTCCCCATGCCCTCCTGATGCCTCGTTACATCCCTGCTCATCAGAGCCCCACGGTGTGCCTGCTCATGGGAGAGCACCTCCTGATGGAGCAACCTCCTGGCCCCGGTGTGCCGAGCACTGTCCCACTGCACGCCAAGGCTCACTGGGGTGTCCCACGGGGCACCCCAACGCTCCTCCTCCCTGCACCTGGGGACAGGACTAAGCCCCTCGATGTCAGTGGGGAGGAGGCACCGGGGGGGCCGCAGGACACTTCCCCCCTGCACAGAGACCGCCCGAGGGTCAGGAGGGGCGTGCAGAGCTGCAGGGTCCCGAGCCCGAGCGCGCCGCGGGGCGGGTTTGGTGCCGCGGGGCGGGTTTGGTGCCTACCACGCTGTCGTACTCCTCCAGGGTCTCGCTCTCCCCCGCCGTGCTGCTGAAGCTGCTGGTGCTCGAGGAGGAACGGGAGATGTTCGACCTCCCATTCTCTTTCAGCTTAATAAACGGCCTAGGAAGAAAAGAGGCGAAACAAAACGGAGAGCACATGATTGTCAGCTGTGTCCTTCAGGCTACGACAGCGGGGACAAACCCTCCCCACGCACCTCTGGAGCGAAGCAGCTGCCGTAGGGACAAAGCTAGCAGGGTGTTTTGGTAAATAACCATTTCCAAGAGCGTGGGATAAAGCAGCTGGTGAGTGCCACCAGCAGAAACGCGTGGGTCAGGCTGACTCCCCGGTGGCAGGACGGGCCTCTCCAGCTCCCGTGCCGTGAGGGTTTGGGCAACTTCTGTCAAATACCGCTCTTCGCTCTTCTTTTTAAAGACAACTATTTTCAGACCATAAAGGAGCTGTGCTCATGAATCGCCAGAATATTTTTTTCCCTCCCTTAATATAAAACTTATTTATAATAAAACCTGGAGGCAGTTTTGTTTGACAAAGTCCCTCTTGGTCTGTCAGCTACAGGGTGACTTGAGCCCCAGTCAGAGGAGGACGGGGCTCCTCCCGGCTCACCTGTCTTTGTTGGGGCATATTTCAGGGGAGCTGGGGTTGGACGAGGTTTCAGATTTCATCTCTTGAGAAGAATGTCCCAAATCCGGTGTCTTCTGGGCTCCAGAAACACTGTCACTGAGGGCGCAAAGAGACAGGTTGCACGAGTTATACAAGAGACTTTAAAAGGATGGTCAAATTATAGTCCCTAACACCAAATGCTAAACTGTAAGAGTAACAGATGCTCTCTGGATACCACCACTTTGATTTAAAACAGAGGGAAGGGATCCAAGGCACCATTCCCTTGAACATGGCAAAAGCAGCTCTCGTTGCTGGCTTGTGTGGAAAGGGGAGGCTGTGCCCCAGGCGAGGTCTCCAGCACCCGCCAACAGCTTGTTTAATGTTTAACACACAACAGGGGCTTTTAACCTCAGTGACCAGGGCGATGTCAAACTTACCACCTTGTCCTGCTCTCCGCCTGGCTCTCAGACCCCGTGTGCAGGCGAGGGAACAGCCCCGAACGGCGCTTGATGGGGCTCCTGGACTGGTTCTTGGCGGCAGCTGCTGGCACGGGGGGCTGAAAGCACAGAACAGTCCAGATTGGAGAGCAAAGCTCCTTCCTAGAAGCTCATAAGACTAAACATGCTATGAGGAATTACGCTGCCCGCAATTCTCAGCCTGCACATCCAGAGAACACGTAATGACAGGATTTCTTTTATATGTCCTTTGCACTTTGGGGCTGAAAACCCCAAGAAGCTAATCTTCCGTTCTTCCACAAAACAAACGTACTTCATCGCAGCACTCATAAAATCATGCTCTGCTCAAATCTTTTCCACGCCTTTACATTCACTGCCTGCACAGGGGACTGCCAGACTACGTCAGTGCAGTGCAGTGCCCTGCCAGACTGGAGAGGGAGGGATGGACAGAGGGACGCACAGCCGCACTTACCGAGAAGGTGGTCTTGGTCACCTCGCCGCTGTTGTGTGCGATGCCCCCACTGAGGCTGCCCGGGATGCCGCCGCCGTGGTGCTTCTTCTGGCTGCCCACCATCGTCTCCATGGAGTGGCTGCGCACCCGGATGGCTCTCTGCAGCCAGAGGGGACAGGGGACAGCAGGTCATCACCAGCCTGGGGGGTGCGGACCCCAACCCCCCTCCCCAGCCCCAGGACCCCCCCCCAGGCACACTGGAACGTGACCCGCCAGGTCCTCCCCGCGAGAGCCGGCACGCACCAACAACAATCCCACCAGTATCAGCCATTGCTCTGCACAGCCCGAGGATGAGCCGCCCCTCGGGGAGCCGCACAGCCGGCACAAGGTCAGGTTTTCCCCCCAGATGCTGGGTGCAAGGGCTGAGGACTGCAGCTATAGGACCAGGACGAGCCCCAGAGCCCTGCCTCCGCTGCAGCACCTGGCCATCATCCCAAATCCCTCAGCAAGAACGTGGTGACCACAGCTGAATTGTAAGCCAGTATTTGGACGTGCACACCCCCCTGTGATTCTCCCTGGACTCCGAGAAGACAAGTCCCGCGAGGAGACTCCTGCCCTGCCTGCACCTCTCCTGCACACTGACGGACCTCTCCAACCTGCCCCGAAACATCCCCAGAACTGGAGACTTCACAAAAGTACTTCTGTTCTTCAATATGCTCATGCCTGAAAAACACGTTTAGCCTGAACCTCTTCTGCTGCCGGTTTGGCCCAGTCATCCCTGTAATGGACCCACAGATCAGCTGCACAGCATCATCCCTGCAGCAGTCACAGCATGGTCACAGACTCTCTCTGCTCCCTTCGGTCTTCATTTTTCCAGACCAAGCAGCACCCTTCCCTCACTCTTTTCACATTGGCCCCACTCTCCAGAGCTCCGGGCACGCTTTCCTCCAGACCACCCTCACCCGGGCCACATCGCTGGGTCTGGGCGCAGCTTCCAGCCGAGAGCCCACCCACGCTCAGGCCTGCCCTGCTCTGTGCCAGTGCTGCAGCCTGGCGCAGCTTCTCCTCCTGCGTCCCCACTGCTGGACGCAGCAAATCAATGACCATGACTGCCGCTGCGCCAAACTCCTCCTGCAATCCGACCCCTCGGCCAAAGCACGCATGGCATCCTCCCAGCCCAGGCTGAGGGCTGCGTTCCCCACACAGCATTAGGCACCTCGCTCACTCAGCAAACCACAGCCTGTTCCCAGCTGCCCAGAAACATCTGTGTCCGTTCTGGCACAGGCTGGTTTTTTACAGGAGGAAGGTGCCAGCGCAAGGCTTCATGCCCTCGTTCCCTCTGGCTGTCCTGGAGAGCTGGAGCACCGCCGGAGCTCCACACACCAAGGGATGCCCACAGCACAGAGCAGAGGTGCTGAGCCCTACCAGCCTCTGCGGCAGAGCCTGGACATGTGTCACGCTGGGTCTGGACACGACAGGACTCACAGCCCCTGCGGAGCTCTCCATAGCCCTGGGAAACGGCCAACAGCTGGGCTCTGCGAACGTCGGCGGCACAAGCAGGGGAAGAGGACTGCTGTAATCTGTTTTGACCCAAATGGCTGCAAGCAGAGCTGCGCATATGGGGGGGCAGAGACCTGCAGATCCTAACACTCATCTGGGTGCTTAAACAGGACCTGAGCTATTTTCAAAGTCTCCTCCCAGTTGTTGTCCCAAGCACTTACAAATATGACCATGAGATCGTTTGAAAGTCTGGCACACACTATGAAAAGCAGCAGTGAAATGCACAAGTTAAAAAAAAAAAATCCACACTCATTTTAATTACTGTAGTCACCATAGTAACGGGAGCCCAAACCGGACTGTGATGCCAGTGTGCCAATTACAGGAAAGTTGTTCTTCGCAGCTATTCCCTTTGAATTGCTGCCGCGCCACCCGCCACGCACTGGCTACCTCTCCTCTCGCCCCTTGAATCCCAGCTCAAGGTAGAGATTTTGGAGGATACTAGCCAGTAAGGGCCACATTCCTGGAGGTGCCCGGCACCATATTGGTGGCACACAGGCACCAGTTTGCTGCTGGCTCCAGGGGTTACTGAGCTGCAGGCAGACCTGCACCGGGGTAAGCGGGAGCCGCAGCCCTGAGCTCCCACCGAGCCCCCAGCCCGTGCTGGGGACTGCGGCCACCCCAACAGCCCCATGCTGTGCCCTCCTGCCCATCCAGTAACAAACACCAAGCAAGAGTCCATCAGACCTGATTTATTAGGGTCAGCAATCCATACAAAATTTGACAGTGTTTGCAAATGAAAACAGCAGGTTGCTTGCTTTGCCGCCTTTAGCGCTGGCGGGCGCTCACGCCGTGCAGGCAGGAAGGTTTCTGCCCGCGGCTGCTGAGGCTGCAGAGCTCTGCAGGGCACCCCGACACCCCCTCCCGGGGGGGGCCGGCCAGTGGCTCCTCTCCCCATGGCGGGGAGGCAAAGGCACCCATCTCGCTTGCTCAGAGCCCATCAGAAACAAGCTCTGCTTTCCTCGGATCAGCTGGTCCCCACATCGCACAGCTGGGGAGGAAAGGGCTGCAGGCTGGGTCACACGTGTGAGACACCAGGCAAAAAGAAACTGTGGGGATCAGGTCTCGCACCTTCCCAGCCCTCTTATTTACCATCTCTCCTCCCTCCCATTTACTCTGACAGCACGCGGTGGAGGACATAAGCTAGGATGCAGCCCAGCAGCGCGGTCCTGAGGCGGCCAGGCAAGCGCAGCCCAGCCCGGACCGCAGAACTCACCACCTGCCCCGGCACTCCCTGCAACGCCAAGAGAGCAAAGTACACTTTCTCATATACAAAAAGCATGCAAAAAAATGATTATTTAACATCAGCGCATCAGACCCTGAAGCGAACACTGTGACGTGACTGCCCAGCCTCTCAATTTCTACAACATATCTCCTACCTAAACAGGGCACACCTGAGCCTCCACCCACCCCTGTAGTGGGGGCCAAGGAGCTGCTCACCCCTCCTCTGCAGCCATCAGGTGCAGGATGAGGTGACTCATCTCCTACTATAACATAGAGAAAACTGTGTCTATAAGGTAACTGCAGGAGCTGTCTCCATTCAGCTGTGGCTAGGGCAGCTCCCCTGCCCGGGATGGTGACAGCCACCCTGTACCAGCACCTGTCCCCACTGCAGATACAGCTAAAATGGCCTTTGCCCAGCAGAGCCGATGTGCCCGGAGCAGGATGGGGAGAGGCATGGGGAGCTGCACGGGCCGAAGCACGCCCACAGGCATCACCCGCAGCAGGGACAGGGAGCCCTGGCTTGGCGGCTCCATTGAACGCCCTCCCGTGAGTGCAGCCCAGATTTACACGTGCCAGCCCTTGCCAGCTGCCTCCCCATCGCTGTCACAGGGGAGCCTCACCACGGACTTCTGGCAACGGCTCATCCACCGAGACTCAAGTGCTGCCCCTCCATTTTGAGGGACGTCCCCCAGCTGGTCACTACCCCTACCTTCAACAGTTGCTCAGTTTCATCCACATAATTTTATCTCATTTCTTTTTCTCCTCACCCCTTTCCTGCCAACCCACTCTCCCTTCTCTACCCTTACACCCTCAATCCCCCCCAGTGCACACCCAGCACCATTTCCCTCTCTGCACCCAGCACCTCTCTTCGTGTCTCCCATTTAACACGACAACCACCTCCCACCCGCTTGCTGCGGCAGCCGCCCCACGGCGTCCTCCCCCCAGCCCCATCCCGCAGCCAGGGTGGCACAGCAGGGCCGCCAGCAGCCTGGGGACACGAGCAGGACTTACCCTGCAGCAGCGGAGCCCGACTGCAGGCACAGCCCACGCCGGGGTGCTGGTCCTGGACCGAGACCCCTCTGGAGACATGGCAAATGCCAGAGCACACTGGCAGGAGAGGAGGTGCTCTGGGGCTCTGGAGAGGTCAACCCAATGGTGGCACTTGCCAACACCACAACCGTGTCAACCTGCGCCTGCTCCTGCTGGGACCAGCTCGGGTGTCCGCTGGCTGAGCGGGCTCTGGTGATGGCAAGCTCCTACCTCCTCCTGCCACCCTGCTCTCAGGGGACATCCCTCATCTCCCAACACCACCCATCTGCACCTTCCAGTAAAATGTGCTTTGCCAGCCCTGGATGCATTTTAACTCTGCTGTTGGCAAGGGACAGGGGTTTACCTTGAAAGACTCCAGAAAGCCTCCATGACCCCCATTCTCCAGCTTGTCCTCCTCAGGCCCCAGCCCCAGCATGGTCTGTGTGTGCCCATGGAGCTCATCGTGAAGGTTGTCCAACAAGGCTGCCCGCGTCCGGTCCTGGGGGAGCGAGAACAGGCTCAGCCGGGGGCCCTGAGGGAGGGGGCAGCGGCACCGACCTGCAGGACACCATCTCGTCCCCCAGCCGAGGGCACCGGCGGCCCCACGGGACCCCACGGCCATCAAGTGCGCCGAGACACGTGCACGCTTTGATCACTTGTCCCTGCAAACGCTGACCCAGCTCAGGCAGGGAAACGCGGCTTTGAGGAGGAATGCTGAGAGCCTCCCTGCGCCCACCGCAGCGCTGGGCAGGGACGGGCAGGCAGCGTTACCTCCAGCTTTGCAAACTTGTCCGACTTGCAGCAGGCGTTCTCGGCGTTGATGAGCTTGGTCAGCAGGAACTCCCGGAACTCCGGGCTCTGGGGGGAGAGGGACAAGGCGGAAAACATCAGCCAAAGACTCTGCATATCTCTCGTACCTGAGCTGTACCAACCCAAAACCTGAGCTCACACCACCCTGCAGCTCCCTCCAGATGTGGGACGTGGGTGGAAAACCCCAGATGGGCTCGGGGGTGGCTGTCACCCCCACGCTAACACAGGTGCCCTGGCAGCAGAGCTGCAGCTGCCGCCTTGAATGGGTTACGCTGTGCAATGGTGCGCAGCCTCCCGCCCTACCATAAACCCCATGGGCCTCGCTAGAAATCAAAATAAATGCATATAAATTCCAGGAGCCATTGTTTTCCCTAAGCAGGTGTGATTGGAAACATCTCAGACATACACGTAGATATTTTTTATGGCTTGGAACATGCTTCCCATCTCATCTCTTACTTTCTGAAATACTGGCGGGCTCGGCAGGGGTGGGCCGAAGGAGGGGACATCTTCCCGGGCCGTGACGGACACCTGTGGAGCCAAGAGAAACATCATTCCCGTGGGTGCAGCAGGGCAGCCCCCAGCACAGACATCCCTCTCCTGGAGGGCAGCAGGCACGGGGCGGGCGATGCTCTCCCCATCCCAGCTCAGCTCAGCCCAGCCGAGGTGCCCCAGTGCCTAAGAGCCAAGGGGCACCCCAGAGCCCTCACCCTGCCCGAGCGACCGCTCCTCCCCAGCCCTCATCAGTCATCACTCCTGCTTTCATGAGAGGGTTAACCATGCATGGCTTTTTACATTTACTTCCTATGAATTCTGCTTTCATTTGTGGTTCTAAGCAACATCCTTTCAGTTTGAAGAATTAAGTCTTACTAGATCTCTTAATAGAAAACACAGAGATAACAAGGTTTATGCTACCTGCACTTGAGCGATGTGTTAGAGGGATATGAGTTGTTCTGAGGCTTATTCAAACACTGAGCAGCGTCAAAAATCTTTAGTAAATGAGCATGCTATTATACGTGCATATATTTTATACACATATGTATGTATACGTACACACTACGTAATACTGCATAGATAAATATGTGTGTGTGTGTGTGTGTATATGTATGTTTAATATGCACATACCTATTCCAGTTAGGCATAATACCGACTGTATCACCGAGCTCACGGGCAGGACAGCCACCGGGCAGCCGCCTCCAGACCTCGGCCTGAGATGCTGAAGCAAAAATCGGCACGCGCGAGTCAAGATTCCCCTCACCTTGTACGCCGTGTTATCTGCCTCGGGGTTTTCCACCTGCACGACAATGTAGGCGTGCAAGAAGTTGGAGGCGATCATGTCTGGGACAAACGGCGTGTTCTCTTCTTGGAAGATAATTGCCACAATGTCATTGCCAATGTGCCTCTTCCTCTGGAGCTAAACAGGAAGGGAAAATGTTTGGTCGGTAAAGCCAGGTGGCTCCGCTCCCTCGGGAGCAAACATCAGCTCCGGGCGCGCAGGCTGCCGCGTGCCCGTGAGCCCACGCAGCCGCTGCCCGCACCGCTGCCCGCCGGCCGGGGATGTCGTGGCACTGGGCTGGTGGCACTGGGCAGGGCAGTGCCAGCGCAGCCCAGCTCAGGCACTTCTGTGCAAGGAAGCTCCTCTCTCTTACTTGTTGTGTATCTCCTTCGGTAAAAGGCAGCTTTGTAGAGACGTGAAACATTATCTCCCTGTCCCTGAACACTGTGTACACAGACTCTGCTCCCGTCTGCCCGTGGCTGACATCCAGACCTCCTCGAAAACTGGAGACGAAGGGAAAGTCGGGGAGAAATGAAGAAATATTAATTGAAAGCTTAGCAGACACCGCCAGCGGCTGTCAGGGGACAGGGTGATAGAACAAACCAGCTCATTTATCTCTATCTAGTAGCGAGCAAACGGGAAAGAACAAACTGTGCGTCATGTATTATAACTAAGCATCGCCGCCACCGGTCTGAAATTCAGGGTGTGCGGCAGAGCCGTGCCGGTCAGCCAGAGCTGACCGCAGCCATGGGTGCCAGCCACGGGACCGGTGGTGCCGAGCGCTGCCGCGGTGGGCTGCCCGCGCCTCCAGCCACAGCCCTTGCCAGCAGTGGGGGGTCTCTGCCCGCACCGCGGCTGAGCCCGCAACACCAGACAGGGCACGTTTCCATATGAAGCTCTTTTCATTTATAGCCAGATTTTCTCACAACCTCAAAACTGCAGGAAAGGAAGTTTTTCTCTCTTGGCAGCTCCGATTTTTTTTGGAAAACTCCCCCAGCTTTGAAAAACAAGCCAAAGCTATATTTGCTTCTTCTCTGTACATCCCGCTCATGAGTGAGATGACTTCTGTTCTCGCACGTAGATATTTTTACATATGACATGGTCTCTAGTTAAATGTGTTTGTAAAATCATTCCTTTTATTTAACTCACCCTTTGAAGTCCTGGAGTGTTATGGTGTCTCCTAGAAAACTTAAGAAGTTCTTGAAGGCAGTGCTCTCTTCGTTATTGCCAAACAACTCCTCCTCCTGGGTCTACAAAACACAGGGCACATCTTTTGAGAGCCCCAGCCCTGCCTGTTTCCAGCAGCCAGCCCATCCGGGCTGTGCAGCACCTACCGAGCCAGTTCCCGGCTGAAGGAGGAGGGTCTCGCCACGGCTCCATCACCACGGCATCAGTGTGACGGAGCTGCAGAGGCCCCCGTGCATGACCAAAGCCACCATCCCCAGCCACAGCCACACAGCGGGACAGCCCCATGCCGTCGTGCTACTGCTATGGGCACAGTGACCTTGGACACCACTAACGTGAAAGGTCCCTTTGAAATGCGCCTTTTGCTTGTCACCCTGCTCTGAGCATCTTCTTAAAATCAAACCTTGCTATCAGCAGAAGTGCCACAGCGACAGAGAAAGGAACCCGTCCCAGCCCTAACAGCGGCTTCTGCTCAGGCCACCTCTCCCTGCCCACCCATCTCCTGCAACCTCCTGCCCCACATGCAACCCCCAGGGCCACGACCAGCACCTCATCCCCAGGGTGCCGCGCGCAGCCGCAGGCTGCTCCCTGCCTCTGCTCCCCAGCTGGCACCACCACGCTCGGCCACGGGCCAACCAGTCACAGCCCACTCAGCCACCAAGGTACCCGAAGGTAAAGCTGCTGAGAGCGACTTCTGACCAAAAGCAACAGACCTCAGGATAACGTACAGGAAATACCAAAATGCAAATGAATCCTTCATTGGAAAATCCAAGTCTTAATCATCCCTTGTGTGCTATATTTCAAAACAATGAGACCTTAATTATGGTCTTGCATGAGTTACTCCATCCAAAATAAAATGCAGTACGTAAAGATAATTAGAGTGTCTGTCAGAATAATCTTTGGTGAGTTATAAGACTCAGCTGCCTCTGCGCTCCCCATCCGGAGTTCCTTGGCTAATGAAAGCATTTTCAGCAAACACATGTCTTCATAGCCCACAGTCCTCCAAGACAAATGTAACCGTTCCACTGTCTAAACATATATCTGATTAAAATACCACGCCTGCTAAAATCCATTTTCACATCCACTTTTCCCTACAGCAGCTTGTGGGCTGATTTCCATACTGAATTTTTTCAGTCACATCATCTTTTAATGAGGCAGGGAAACATCCGTGCAATGAGAAATGCATTATTAGTGAGGACAGCCAGTAACACAATGTGTCGCATGTGACAGAATTAACTGCAGGGCCGAATTTCAGCTTCAGGGGTCCCACACTTCCGAAACGCAGAGCTCTGGCAAGCGTGGATGTGCTCCATGAGAACACCATGGGAATTACTCACCTGCCTGAACTTCTGATAGATCACACCAAACTTGAACGTGTTATTGACCTCGTGTTCATCATAAGACACTATCATCTGGGACGCCTGCAGTAAAAGAAAATATGAACTGTTTCATTTGGTAGTTCAAAACGTGACGTCCAGAAGAGCAAACCCTGCTCGGCGCACGCTGCTGGCCGGGCTCACAGCTCCGCTTGGCATGCTCACCATGGCCTGTGGTCTGGCTCCTCGTGGTGGGCGGGGGGGAGCCCGCCGGAGCTGCAGCGGGGAACAGCAATGGCAGGGCAGCGCCCGAGGGAGCGGGAAGGGAGCAGAAGCTAAATATCCGCATAATTAAGATAAAGTTTTCAACAGTGGCCCCGGTTTCGGTTATCAGCATCCCTGCAGCCTCCACAACTGACAGTCCACCTGGATGCCCATGGGCTTCAGGTAGGCATGAGCTGCAACCCCAGCACCCAGGCATGGAGGGGGGCACGAGAAGTGCTAAACTCTCACAGGTTATCCAGGGGAATTTTGGGGCCCTTTGGGTGCATATAGCGGCACTTGTCACAGCACCCCAGCTCCACAGCCCCAGCCTTGCTCTGTGGGGACCCTTTCAAGGACATTCATCTTCCCCAACTGGGCATCGGCTGTTCTCAAACCTCCAGACAAGGGTTTGATAACAACACCAATAATGACAAGGGATGAACAAAATGAGTTTGACCCTGGCTACATCAAAGGGTGGTGAAACTGCCTTATAACTTACTGCTGTGCCTGCCACAGAAAAGGTCTCCCACATAAAAGGTACTTGAAAATGATGGATTTGCTTTGTAACGTCCCAGGAGCAGGTCTCTGTGGCAGCACAAGAGCACACAGGAGGAGGAGCAATCCTGGAGCGGGTGATGAGTCAGTTCCAGTACGTCACCAGTGGGGATTGCCACCCAGATTAAAACACCCCGTCCCCCACAGTGACCCACCCGCCTCTGCAGCTCTTCCTTCACGGCTTCTCAAGCACAAGCTCAACCCGTCTCACCAGGTTTCAAGCAAACCTTAAGGCATCAAACCAAGATCCAGGTTGGTTTTACACCCCACAGACGGTTGCCTTTCCTTCCTTCCCCATAATCTGAGGGCAGATTAATACCAAAGTGCCATCAATCCTTGGTGGCCAGTTGACAGGAAGAGGCGGTGGCATGCACACGCCATCAGATGGCCGTTAGCTAACCTGCTGCCCAGACGCACGCACGGCACACCACCGCTGCACTGCTCACGTCCCCTTTGCAGGCAGGTACAAAGGTAGAGGGGTAGAAAGATGCAGTACAAATATCCATGCTCTGTATCAAAGTAGCCATTGGATTTTGCAGAAGAGGGGAGAATTGACCCTACCTGACCTTCTCTGCCTAATACGCAATCGACTTGGGGTAAGTTATCTCACCTTGGGGTACAGAACCGGGTTAAACTTCAGCCCGGAGGCATCGTCGCAGAAGGCCTGTGGGCAAAGGGAAAGAGCAGTCAGTGCTGGGTCCCCGAGCACGAGGAACAGACACCCCTGTCCTGCTGAAATTCCATGGCAAGGCTGTGAATGTCTGGGAAAGGAGCCTAATCCAGCCTCCGATTGCAGGAGCTCCCCTCTTCGCATCCTCTCATTGGGATGCCCCGTGGCCTGGCTGGTACCCGACTGAGGGTGCAGCCAGACAAGTCCCAGGTCTCTCCGCAGGTCAAAGGTGCTGCCACCTCCTCACCTCTTCCCCCAGATACCAACTAGTGACGTGCCCAGGATCAGTGGGAAACCAACAGCGGAGCCAGTGTGTACCACCACCTGCCAAGCGCCCCTGGACCTGAGAGCCCAGGCACTGCTGCCCAACATCGCCCAACACTGCCCAAGGTGCAGCAGCGTGAGCTTTGCTGCAGGAATCTCAGCCCAGCCTGGCATTTTACCTTTGCAATCTGGGGGATACTAGGGAGCTTGCTAAATCCTGCCAGGGGGATCCTTTCATGCAACGTCTTCACTTTGGACCTAGCAGAGAAAAAGAAATGAGCAGACATCAGGGAGTGTCTTAAGGCAAAGAGACACTGGCTGCAGCCCCCCCGCTCGCCAGCCCTGCAGCATGTACGCAGCGATGTTCCGCCAGCTGTTGGGAAACAATGTTCTGCCGAATTTGTTGGACCTGGTTCGTAAGCAAAAGCTCAATTTGTCTTCTCATCTCTGCAGTTCTTAAAATATTCATAGTTCGGAGGGAAATGAGACAATGGTTCAGACACGCTGGGTCTTGACAGCCTACAAGAGGGATGGCGATAGATGTGAAACAGCAAAAGGATGATGCTGCTGCTTCCCATCCCACCCCGAGCTCCTCCGTGTGCAACAGCCTGCATGCTGCCAGCCCAGCTCCAGCATTTACAGTAGAAACAAAACAAGGGACTCCCAGAGAGAAAATATTTTGTTAAACAAAGCTTTTTTTTTTTTTTCCCCCATACCTGAGTATAATCCTTAAATATTCCGTGCCATCTGCCTCTTCACACTTAATAGAAAGGATCAGATTTCCAAGGCTGCTGGCTGTACAATAAAAATTTAAATGATCCTAAAAATAGAAAACAGTGCGTTAGTGGCGGGTGAGGCAGCTCAATGATGGCATGATGGCAAGGACACTGCCCCCCACTCCGGCCATGAGCCAAGGACTCTCCTGCCACCCCGACACCCTCCCTCCCATCAGGGACACACTCTCACACCCCCTCCTCGCCGGGACCAGGGCTTTAATCCCTCTGCCCATGGACTTTAGCACTCTGCTCTCAGCTTTGTTCAGAGGGAGAAAGAGGATTACAAGACTGTGAGCAAGAGGGCAGGCAGGCAGCTGCCGCGCTGGGTCCCCCAAGTCCAGCCGAGCCCCAAGTCCCCGCAGACAGGGCAGGTTCAGAGCCCGTGGGCCCCCCCAGTGTCCTGGGGGGGACCTGCTGGCCACGGGGGCTGGGGGCAAAGGCTCTGTGCATGGTCATCTCTGCCACAGTTGGTAACCCACCGGTCTCCTCCTCTCCTTGCAAAGAGGGAAGTTGCAAAATTTGCCCATTTTGCTCACAATTTTAGAATTCCTTTTTTTCTTGGGGAGGTGGTGCAATTTTCAGCCGACTGCTCATCCCCTGTGGCAGGGGCACCCACCTTCCCCAGGAAGTGTTTCCTGTAGGCTCTGGCCTCTCCTTTGCACTCCAGCTTGTAGCCGTAGGTGCTGGGGCTGAGGTTCTCCTCCTCCTCCTCACAGATGCTGCTGTCGGATGAGGTGGGCGTACCGAGGTTTTCCGGGTCTTCGATCCAGTATCCCCCAAACTGGGGCAGGATGATAAGCGGGTATGGACTGCCCTTCTCTAGGATCTGCAGAGACATGCTCCTGTGAGTGGTCAGGCAGGACCAGGGTGCGAATGTGGGGTGTAGGGGCCCATCACCCCACGTCCTGCTCCCCCCCCCAGCAGTCCCCAGCCCCGGCACCACGTGGGGCAAATTCAGTCCCTCTCTAAAGCTCTTCCCTCTCTCCTAGAAGAGGACATATGCTACTGAGGAAAAGCTGCAGCCACAAAGGTGGGGAGGGGGAACATGCTTTGCGCAGCTCCTTTCAGAAACAGGCTCTCTGCCAATTCCCCTTTTATCAGCAATTTTGGAAATGCATTCGCCTGAAGGCATTCAGGGTGGTCCGGAGCACCCACCTCATCAATGCTGGGGTACGGGATGTAGTCTTCCTGGAAAAAGGAATCAAAACACCATATATGACCATCTGTTCCCCACCAACCATCCCCCTTAAGACCACAGCCTTGCACATTCAACCCGGGGAGTGCTTCCAGCCACCTGCTGCACTGATCCCTCCCATCCCTGCACTGAGTGCCAGGCGGTAACGGAGAGCGATGCTCATGTCGGGCAAGTCTGCCGTGTGCAGCAATGGGTGCAAGCCCCAGGAGCGGTGCCAGCCACTGCCCGCGGCTGGTGGACCAGCACCAGCACCTTGCCAGCCCAACACCAGCACCGTGGCAGCCCAACTGAGCCCCTGAGACACGGCGCGGGGAGCCCTCACTGCCCTGGGTCTGTGGAAAAGCACTGCAGCCAGGTAAGTCCTTTTCCAAAGGGGTCTCCACTACAGGTATAAGCTTCTCAGCTCTACAGCAGAACCCAACCATTTTACACAGCTCGATGCTGAAATACACAGGTTTAGACATAAAGCCGGATTAGGGATTTACAGGCACCACTCTCTCATCTTTGCAATTCAATCAGTGCCTTGTTTTTAGATAACACTTAAATCCTTTTCAGTCCTTTGAGTGACTGTCTTTGACAATACACATTAAAGCCTTGAGATAAAGGGGGGGACACTTGAAGAGATCCATGCAAGAAACAAAATTCAACCAACCTTATGTTTTTGGCTTCCAGTCCTCTGTTCTTCAAGTTTTGGTGCCTGTTTGGAACAAAAGAAATAGATCGAATAATTAAGATGTTTTCAACAACACAAATGAAACCACAAGGGTATTCTGCTACACAGAAATCACTCTGACACGAGTGGCATGGAAGAAGGGGGTTTTGCCAGGGACGAGCCAGGCAGAGCTGCTGGTATGCCAGGACAGACCCGGTCGTAACACAGCGAAAATGGGTGATGGGGATGTGGTAGAACAAGAGCTGGGACACAGCGACACCACATTGAAACCGTCTAAATGTGAGGCAGGGACTACCATTTCCCAGGTGCCAGCACAGCACCGAACACAAAATGCCCCACATCCCACTCCAGCTTCATCTTAATTTCTCTGGGATAGGCTCCTAAAGGAAATGCCTGCGCTGCCTTCCTGGAGGCCAGGGACACAGCCCCAACATGTGGCAGGGCGATGGCCCCGGCTGTCTCACAGTGTCTCTCAGGCAGGAGCTTGGGGACGGCAAACCCTGCTCGCACTCGCCTGTGCCACGCTGGGGAAATGCTGTGCTGGGGGAGCACCATGCATCCCGGCATCGGGGGGACCACTGCCTCCTGCACCCCTCCTGCAGGGACAAGGCACGTGCCAGGGGACACCATGGTCCCCCGACCCTCCTCCTTGGGCAGATGCTGATGTGGTTTAGTGTGGGACAAGTGAATGCCTTGCCCTGACCCGAGGGGTACTGAGACAGTGCTCGACACAGCCGTGCTCTGTACTAAAGCCTGCCGTTTGCAAAGACAGGCAGTGGTGTGCTGACTTTAACAGGGAGCAACAGGACCACGTCTCACAGCGTGTATCCCTAAACCTCCTTTTGCAAAACTGCTCAGGGCAGTGCGGAATAACCTTGGAGGAAGATGCTGCCAAAACCACTGCTCTCCCCCCGGTGCGCTGGGGCATTTCTGTGCAGCTCTCTTCCGCACGGTTTGAGCTGGGAAGCGCCTGCTGTGCCCTCTCTCAGCAGGGCTCACGCAGCGCTGGAGACTTCAGCAACAATTCAAAACCTGTTATGATCGTACAAGGCCTCCTAGCGCACTAAATGTACAAGGTGCCATGGGATCTCTGTCCTTGCAGTCTCTCTGCTGGGTGGGGAATGTCCTGCACTACTGGCATGCTGCTCACCTGCATTTTTTCCAGCATTTCGAAGAATTCTGCAGACTGAAAAAGAAAAGAAGGAAATCTCCTGTTCAATTAAAGCAGACACGAGGTGAGCCAGCCCAAGCCATGTCCAGGCAGGGACACCAAACCCCCACCCCATACTGGACATGCTGGCTCTGGCCCTAAACGGGAACAGAAAGAAGAGACTCTATCCATAACCAATGGCATGTAGCTCCGAGATGTCCCATCCAGCCCCACCGCCAGGCAGGGACAGAGCCCCACAGCCAACCCAGGCTCCCAGGGCCGGTGGCCACCCCACACCAAGTGCCCCTGCCACAGCCATGGGCAGCGAGCAGTGGTAGCGGCTCCCCACCTCCATAACTCCTCCTGCTCTGCATTTCATTTCCAAAAAGAAGATGGACTGAGTGACACTGCGGGCACTTGTCCCGCTCCCCAGCCCCGGCAGCTCCTGTCCAGCCTGATTCAGAGCTCAGGCTTCACTGCTGCAGTTCACCATTGCCAATAACATTCAGCCCCTACAATTTCCCAACCTGCTCTGTGTACAGTTTGATAATGGCTCCTTAGTAATTTCTTTTCCTAATCACAGCAGTGTTGGCATCATCAGCTGGACAATCTCTTTGGGTCCCTTTTGTTCCCTGGGTGTTTTCTCAGGTCTCTAATGTCCATGTTTCCCAGCTCTCTGCAGTGGTGACACAGGCTAGAGATGCCAAAGGGAGAGCGGAGCCGCTGGTGCAATCCTGCCCTGCAGGACACGGGACAGCCCAGCAGGAGTGAAGGGAAGGAGAGTACCAGCTGCAGCCATGCTCTGCTGCTTCACCATGTGCTGCTTGCTTCTGCACAGCAGGTGCTGGATCTCAGGGATCTTACAGGGAGAAAACCCAGGCAGCTGCCAAGTGCCACGGGGCGCCCGGCAGGGCTGCAGGCATGGGGCTTGCTGAGGACATGGGGCAGAGCCGGTCCTGCCGTGAGCAAAGGGATGGGGTACATGTGCCCTGGCCCCTCTGGTCCTCCTGCTGCTTTGCAGGGCCTCTGGCAGGAGGAGGTCTGTGCACACAAACCAGCAGCAAAAAACTTTCCTTTTGAAATGAAACAGGCCCAGACTGATTGATCCAAGAAAGCAAATAAATACTCTTGCAAATGAGACGCCTTACAGCAGCCCTCCCCACGTCCCTTACCTTGCAAGATGTAAGCCCTCAGCTCTGCTTTTCACCTGCTGCAGAAACGCCAGCAATGCCACTGCCAGCAGTGCTGGGCTGCCCCGGTGCTGGCTTAATGGCCTACTTGCCAAATGAACTAAAGAGATTAGCTGAGCCCCAGGCTCTGATTAAAAATCCTGTGTGGTTCCTCTGGAGAGGAGCCTGACCCTGCAGCCAAGGAGCTCATCATGCTCCCCCAGCATGCTGCTGCCTGGCTCATGGGCTGCTGCCTCCCTCCCCAGCCATGCCGATGCCCCACAGCTTTGGAGCCCCGTGAGCATCCAAAGCTGCTGCAGCGCACGCGGGGCACATGGGGCACTTAGCGCTGGGGGCTCAGGGGCAACAAACCGAGACCAGGAAGAGACCATTGCCACCTCTCCAGGAGAGGTGCTAAGGCCATGTCTGTCCTGCTCAGCTGTGCCTTCCCTTGGGCAAGGGGTACTTCAAGAAACCCTGTTCCTGCCCTGATCTACCTGCACCACCCAAAGGGCCCCCCCAGTCCTGGTGGCGGCCAGTGCACCGCTGAGCTGCTTTGGGCCTTGGCAAGCACCGGCCGCCTTTCCCACTTGGACCTGCCATGATGTTCAGACGCAGCAGACTTGGGTTTGACCCGAGCAACCGGCATGGGCACAGCCCCACCAGCATGCACAGCCGCGGGGATATCGGTGCTCCAGCAGCACACACCAGCCTTCCGACTCGCCAGGCATCTGCGGGGTCACCCCTTTGGCACAGCAACCACTGAACCTCAGCTGGATGATCCTGATCCCTCATCAGGCTTTTCCTGCTCTTAAGTACATGAAAATAAATTATCTAGTCAATCTATGGCCATAAATGTTGGGGCACTCCCAGTAAACTAGTAAGTGGCTTTTCTGGAGACATGAAGCAGCAGCCCCATCCCTCCTCTCCCCATCCTCCTCCCAGCTCTCCTCTAACCTGTGTTTGCTCCTGGCTTACTCGCCATGCTCCAGCCACAGCAGATGGGCTCACGGCTCGTATGGCTGAGGAGAGGCTGGGGCATTGGCAGACGCTGCTGGCCCAGGAGGGAGAGCAAAAAGTGCGATCAGCAGCTCCAATGCTGCCGGCTATCAGAAACAGTTTGCAGAAAAGGGATGTGAGATTTGGGGCAGAAGGGGTCACGGCACCAAGGAGAAAGGCGGGGGGGCTGATTTTTGGTGAGCTCTTAGAATAGACTGAATTTCTTAAGAGACAAAAGAGAGAGAAAAAAAACAGAGGTGGGGAAGAAGAAATGAAAATCAAAGACCAAAGGAAAACCTCGGAGAGATTTTCTTTTAACAAATGTGCCAAGCAAAGGTTAGTTTTATGGTGCGAGCTGCCTAGTGACTGCCCCCAGTGACACCAGCTGGGTTGGGGGAAAGATGCTGCCAACACAAGTGGGGACTGCTGTGGCTCGGAAGCAGCCCTGGCCATGTTTCTAGCTTTAGGCTACGCCCCATTTTTATCTACTGCACGTATGGGAGGCAGAATGAACCCTGGGCTCAGAAGAGCTCTATGCCAAAAGCTGGGAACACTTTAAAGAGGCTTTTCCTCATTTTGAGCTTGGTTTAGATTCTGGTTTATCTTCAGGTCTCTGTGATGCTCAAATGCTATTTGAGTCAATTAAAACAGTTTCCAGGTCCCACTCTGCCAGCAGACAGACCCAGAGAAGCAAACCACACAGCAGCACCGGATCCACCTGCTAAAGCAAGTTCCAGCAGAAAATGCACACATGTATTTAATAAAGCAGACAGCAGTCTGTACCCTGTAGGGATTTATGCATACTTGAAGCCAAGGTTTACTGGGCCACAAATATTTTGGTAATTATAGTGGAGACAATCACAGCTTTGTGACGCCTGGCAGAAAGCAATGTCCCCTGCCGTGGGCCCAGCCGGCAGGAAAGGTTACGCTCACCCTGCTTGGGTCGCTGAGACTGTCCGCTCCAAACTAAACCTGCACCGGCTTCTCAAATGCAACCAAAGGCAACACCAGAGCAGACAACTGCTTCCCCGTCACCTTCGGCAGGACAAACCTGCCCAGTAGCTTGTCCTAACAACCTCAGAAATGCAAAATACTCAACCCAAAATGGTATAGTTGCTAATCCTTTCCTGCTCACATGTCCTCACCGCTCACCACCGAGCATGCCAGACTGGCAGCGTGAGAGGGGACGTACAGCCATATCCCAGTGCTTCAGCACAGAAAGGTACAGGATTCCTCTCTGTCAGCACCAGGCAAGACACCGGGTCTGAAGCCAAGCTGACTGGAGCACACAGTGTCTGTTCAACCACCCCAGCACCCCGGGGGTGAGTTTAGGGAGCAGGTACCTGCGGACGAGGAGGGCTCAGAGCAGAAGCTGTGGTGCAGCCAGTACCTGCCTGCTTTGAAGGTTTCCAAAGAAAATGACACACAGAAAGAAAACCTGCACCAGGCGGGAGCCACCAAGGGTGGAGCGCAGCACGGCAGAGCTCTGCCCAGCACCCCTCCCCAGCAAACCACTGCGGGTCGCACAGCACTCACCAGCAGGCCCCGTAAGAAATCCATCATCTTCCTGGCATCACCCCCCCCCCGCAGCAGCCACACAGCCACGGCTGCTGCCACAACCAGACTTTTTCATGGGTGCATGGTGAGTGCGGCGGCGGCCAAGCGCCAGCCCAGCCATCCCTCCCCAGCCCCGACACCTCCCTTCGTTAATGTTTCTCCAAGCCAGTGGCGCAGCAGGACTGCTGCTTTGTTATTTCAAAGGGTGGCTCCCCTGGGAGGCAAAGTGCCCCAAACAGGTTGGGCAGGAAACCGGGAGCGTTTGCTGAGAACGGGCAAGCTCCTGCCCTCCACTCGGCTTCTGCCGGGATGCACGGCCCCTCGGTGGGATGCACACCCCTTGGTGGGATGCACGGCCCCTCGGTGGGATGCACACCCTTCGGTGGGATGCACGGCCCCTCGGTGGGATGCACACCCCTTGGTGGGATGCACGGCCCCTCGGTGGGATGCACACCCCTTGGTGGGATGCACACCCCTTGGTGGGATGCACGGCCCCTCGGTGGGATGCACGGCCCCACAGGGAATGCACAGCACCCCTCAGGAGGGCACTCGCATGGGAGAGCTGCAGCAGGAGCTGGGCACTGGGCAGAAGGCAGAAAATCCGACCTCTCCAGCTGGAAAACTGTACGCACAAAAAAGCCACAGCCTTTCCAAAGGACCTGAACAAATCCCAGCCTTGAATCCTCTCAGAGTCAGCTCAGGACAACCCAACCTGCTGACCCAGGAGCTGCAGAGTAGACACCAGCACCAACAGGGCCTTCTCATCCCAAAACCGCACAGGGAAGAGACAGGACCCAACTACTTTGGCCAAAATGCCTGCACAGCTGTGCCAGAGCACGCGCAGTCCCAGCTGCTGGGGACTCACTCCTGTCCCTGCTCCTACCCCTCGTCCCTCTCCATAACACTAAGTCTTGCAGAGATCTCTGGGAAGCACCTTAAAGTCTACCAAGAGCAGGGCAGAGCAGGACGAACACCGAGGATGTTTCTGGAGGCTTGCACAGGTTGTCCTTTGCCTGGCAAAGACGAAGGATCCTCCTCTGCCGCTGCNATTGACTCAACACACATGCTGCGCAGCATCTCATCGCAGGTTCGGCTACACCAGTGCTGAGCCACCGCCCGGCATCCCCTGCGCTGACCACGATGGTCAGGGGACCGAGCAACGTCTCCAGAAGGACCAGATCTCTGGCTCCCAACCACTAAGTCACCCCAGATTTCCCTTCATCAGGCTGATGACTCCTTAATCCCTGACATCTCCTCCCTCAGGCACCTCCAGTTCCATCTCTTAAATGCCAGCAAATACATACGCCACCCCTGCCTTTCAAGAGCTGACTGCAGCTGAGACCAAAGCAGCAGCAGGGACACAGGGAAGCTCCAAACAAGCAGATGCACAAACAAGACCCAATGGCCCACAGTGCCCCCAGCCTGAAGACAAATGGGGTTATTCCTGTTTGGCACTTCTGGAGCTCCCTGAGCCTGGCAAAGACGAAGGATCCTCCTCTGCCGCTGCCTGGCCAGGGTGCCAGCGCGGGCAGCCGTCACCACAGCAGCTCTGCCATCACCAGCGCCGCAGGGACTGAGGGTGGAGGGAGGGAGCACGTGCCACAGACTCCCAGCTCTGCCTTGCCTTTCCGAAAGGACAACCTGTGCAATCTGCAAAAGATTCTGGAGCCCTTTAATCCTGCTGTAAAGCAGAACAAGTCAGTAATCGCCTTTTAATTGCTTTAATTACATGATTATAAAAATGAAGAACCAGCAGTGAAACAGGCAGCCTCCAGCCTTGCCGTGGAGACCGGTCCCCTGGCGTGTCCTCAGCCAAAGCCTTTGCCAGCCTCTCCCCCAGCCACAGCACCCACAGTGAGATGGAACAATGTGGCTTGCAATGCGAGAAGGAATGGCCATCTTTGAGACGCATGAGAAGAAAACTCAGCATTTGCTTTTGAGGAGCTTACATTACCTGAAGCATATGGAGTAGCATCTACACACTTTTTCCATGCCAGACTTCCCATTGGTTTCTGCGCCAAGTTTCCCGTGCTGAGGGAAGCCTTGAGCTGAAGTTTAAACATCATTGAAGAGCCCCACCTCCCACTGCCCCTCATCGCCCGGCTCCAGCTGAGGACCAGCTGTACCCCCCTGCCTGTGCTATGCCTGCGGTCTTGCCCCTCAACCCCTCCTGCAGTAGCACCCGGGCAGGGAGCAGACCCCAGCATTGGGGGCCACCTCCGCATCTGCACAGCCAGGCTCAGCCTGCCCGGCTCACAGGCTCATTAAAAGGCAGAATTTCCATTTAAAACATGACAAGGGCAAGGACAAAGGCAGAACCTCTCAGGATGCAGGTGCTGCTGTAAAGCCTGGGAATGCACAAGGCAACATGGCAGCAGGACGAGCCCTGGGGACGCTGCAGGGCTGCAGCGCTCACGGTCACAGAAGTCCTACCTGAACTCCAGCCAGGTATTACCGAGCAATTTACCACCTTTCTGCAAGGCAAAATAAATTGCACCAACAATTTGTTTCCTCCTGCAGGGGCAGGGCGGGCAGGCCGGGGCCATGGAGGAGCTGCTGCGCTCGCCCAGGACAGCCCACGTGAGAAATGCTGATGCTCGCCACTTCCCTGCCATGCACAGGCAGGTGGGCAGAGGGCATCCTGCTGCAGGAGGCAGCAACTCCCCCGAGATGAAACCCTCAGAGCCCTTGGGAGGGCTGCTCATTGCCCAGCGCCATCCTAGGAAACTTCTTGTCCTCCGAGGCTGGTAAACGGCGTGGGGGCTTTGGCTTCCCCTCCTCAGGCACCAGCCCAAGGCCAGCCAGGAATGCTGCTGGCACGAGGACCGGGAAGCACGCTCTGCTGCTGGCACGCTGGCACCTCCCGCGCCCGGCACACCGCACATCCCCTGGTACACCCCGCAGGCGGGATCCCCCCTCTCCCCCATTTCCCACAGTGCCCCCGGATAACACCCTGCTGCCGGCGGGCTCTCCTCGGAGGCACGTCCCCACTCCTTCCCATCACTCCAGGCTTCAAGCCGCACCCAGGACCCTCCTTTCCTCCTCTGCAGCCCAACGAGGTGCCACAGCTCATGTCACCAATGAACTGTGTCAGCTCCAGCCTGCTCTGTGCACGCAGGTCATACACTAAACCCTAGATAAGCCAAATTATCAGAAGCTCCACTAATAAACTCCTCCAACTCTATACTCTATTTCCAAGCCCACTTTCTCCTAACAACCATTTAACCAGGTTCTCAAACACCTCGTAATCCTCACATTCATCTCATCTTCTCCAGCTTAATGAGTAATTTCCCGGGTGGCACCACATTGAGCGCTCTGCAGCAACCCAGGGAGAAAAGCTACAACTGCCTTTGTCTGGAAACTCTGGTATCGCAGAAATATCTCAGGTTACTCTGACAGAAGCTACTTTTGGTGAACCCATGTTGCATTTTATCCTATTTTCCCATTCATTTCCATGTCTCAGATTGGCTTTTCCCACCAAATTCACTCTGAAGCTTTGCCCCAGGTCACCGTCCCAGGTCGTGGGGACGTCCACGTCTCTGCATCGCCCTGCTCTGCGCAGGGCTGCGCACTCCCTGCTCGTTTGAGACTGTTTGAACAAGATAACTGTGAGCTGGGAGCTGTGGAGGCGCCCAGTCAACCTTGGCTGAAGCAGGACCAACTTCCAGGTCTGACCAGGTTGGCTCATGACCTTCTCCAGTTCGGTTTGGGAGAACTGCAGGAAGGGCAGAGCCCTGCAGAGGAGCCTGGCACGAGCAGAGCAGAGGGAAAGCGCCGTGTCCCATGACCTGTTGCCTCCGCCGCGGCAAAAGGCAGTGGCTGAGTGATCCCTGGCAAGAGCGAGCGGTGGCTCGGACCCCACCAGCAGTGCCTGCCTGTCTGGGACGCGCCGTCTGCCTTGTGCTGGCAAGCAGCCGCCCGCCACGGCGCCCAGGGAGGGTTATTAGAAGGATAACAGCACTGGTATTCTGCACCCTGCTTGGCATCGCTGCTCATGATTGCATAACATTAGCAGCAGCGCAGGATGGGGCCCGCCGGCACGCACGCCCCGCTGCCACTGATGGCGTCTGAACACGCTGCAGGCTGAACTCCAGAAACCACCTACTGCTGCTCCCTTGGGAACAGCCCAAATCCGTACAGCCGCTGCGTTGGAAGTGCCGCTCCTCACCAGTTTCAGTTTCCAAAACCGGCACCTCGGCTGGACCACGCGCCCACAGCCCGGCGCGGCTTTGCCTGCCCAGCGCAGCGTTGCCCGCACACTCACCTTCATGGTCGGCGGGGCGGTGAGGGGGGGGGACAGCGGCCGCTCCGGGATGGTCACATCCGTGCTGCTCAGCAGCTCCTGTTTCCTGAAAAACCAAACGCAGGCATGTCAGCTTCCTCTGTGCCCCGAGCAGGAGCGCAAGGTGGGAGATAAGGGCTTATCTTCTCTGACTAAGCCACAGGCCTGTAGGCTGCCTGTAAAATAATATCTTGAATCTGTGAAAAAAAATAAACAGGTCACATGAAAAGATGATAAAAGTCATCTGAAGAGCCCTGTGCCCAGGGTGGGATGGAACCCCTTGCTGCCCCACTGAGCGCCTGGGCTCTGACCCTGGGATCCAGCCGGAGCTCGGCCGCGGGGCTGGGGCGCGGTGCGGTGCTGGTGGTGCTGGGCTCCGCCGGACCGTGGAGCAGGGACAGCAGGGCTGGGTTTCTATGACAACCCATCCCCACGGTTTCCCTCCATCTGGCACCCTCCCTGCCTGGGCAGGATCCGCGGCTGAGCAGCCTCCCGGCAGCCCAGTCTCCATGGACGGTGGAGGAGGCTTCCAGCTTGGTGATGCCGGCGTAAAACCCAGGGACTCCCCAGCGAGGGTTTGGCAGGGCACAGCTGAGGGTAGCTCCGCCACCGGGCATAGGCACTGAATTGGGAGGCAGCGAGAGGCATCACGAGGACATGAGACCCTGAGGGAGCTGGGAGCAGTCCCTGTGCCATGGACTTGTCACGAAAGCATCACACAAAAGCCCCCCAGCCTCGAAAAGGCACAACCTCGCCCCTCCACCAATTATCTGATAAAAACACTCTGTCCCCTTTACACCAAAGGCTTCCCAGGCGGACAACCAAGCCGTCACTCACGGCGGTACTGCCAGATGCTACTCTGGGAGTCAGAAAATCTGAGATTTAATTTAGTTTCCTCTCATCCCTGCCAGATTAGTCCTGCAGAAACCGGGCCAAAATGTCCAACTGTTTATCTCGCAGTAATGAGGTTTGGTTCCCATGGCAGCCCACCCCGGGATGGCACGGCATGGCGTGCACAGCAGCTGAGCACCGATGCCCGCCGGGGCCCTCTCCAAAACACGCAGGTCCTGCCAGAGGGTACACACTCGGCCTCCTGCAACACCTGCCCGCGCCGCCAGCTCCACCCTCAGCTCCTGCCCTCTCACCCACGCTGCCCTCTTCCGTTGCGTCGCAGCTCTCACGACAGCAGGTCATGCTGGTCGTGGGGGAGGCTTGGGAGCCTGCAGCCCCTCCTCAGCGGGGCCATGCACCCCAGGCACGCAGCGGAGGTGCAACGGAGATGCTGTGGGCACCGCAGACAAGCTTTCTAGAAGACCATTGGTGCAACAGTAACTGCAAAACCCCACCATTGCCGGTGTGAGCAAAGGAGAGGCTCCTTGGCTGCATCCCTGCTAACGAGAGGCTTAACTGGAGCTTGAGAAGGACTGACTCCTGCTCCTCCTGCCTGATGCACAACTGCTCTTGCTAATAGGCTTCTCCTGTTCCTGATGAAACTTGACTCCACCTCTTGAAACACATAAATGTACATATGTACACAACACACATATATATACATATATGTATACAGGTAAGCTTTTAGGACAAAGCCCTCTGCATGCTGTGGGTTGCAGGAAGGCACTGCAGCCTCCTGCCCGTCCGCAGCCCCACGCTGCAGGATCCCAGCCTGCCCTCCGCAGCGCCACGGCCCAGACCAGGGATTTGGCATCTCTCCCTGTTGCTGCAGGACCGGCTTCACGGCGGAGCAGTGGAGAGCAGCTGGAGCCGGCGGCACCTCGGAGCCTGCGTCCCTGCAGCCAGCACGATTAGATTTGGCTGGGGGGGGTCTGCCAGTTGTCAGCCTGTGCTGTTAATGTATTGCATGTATGGAGACAGGAGAAGCAGGGAGCTGCAGCACCTGTGACCAAGGGAAGGCAGGGACCAACAGGACGCAGATCAACAGTTCTCATTAGTCAATGACTAAGGAACAAGAACTAATGAACTTCAGTTGTAGCCAGGGGAACATCAGCTGGGTGGCAGGGGAAATTCAGAGCTGGAGTTCAAGCCCATAAATCTGTCCTGGAGGTGTAAGATCAGCCCAGAAGGGGCACAATGGGATCAGCACGGCACAGGGCAGGTCTATGCACTGCCATGTCAGGCAGCGCTGCAGCCGAGACCAGCCTCTGGCATGCAGGGACCCAACTCACAGACCCCTGGGACGCAGCAGACCACACCCTCTGACACTTTTAATTAATTGCTGATTGCACTTCTCGGAGCCCAGGGTGCTTGGGGTCCTGCCGTCAGGACTTATTTCTCTTGGACTCAGACGATCCTGCCAGGCTCCTCCCGAGGCACAGGCAGCCACAGGCAGGAGGAAAGTGGATTTTTTGGCCTCTGGGTTGCAACCGGACGAAGCAGGAGGAGCAGAGTGGAGAGCCGCCCCGCAGCTACAAGGGGGCGAAGGCAAAGAGGGACCAGCAGCACCCATCACCATCATCGTTGCCGCTGCAGGGCACCAAGGGCTGTGGCACCGCCCGGGCTGCACCAGCAGTGCAACCGCAGCCGGAAACACTGGGGGAAATTCCCAGTTTTTTGTGTCCAAACGTGAATCCAGACCAAGGACTGACATTTTACATTACATTAAACCAATATACATCTTTTTTTCTTTCTATTTTTTAAATCAGAGCAGGTCAAATTTACCTTACATTATTACCTCTCATTTAAGCTGTTGGCATCTTCCTGTTTTTCAGTGCAAGAAATGAATTAAAACAATGTGGGACTGTGTACGGGCAATAGCAGAATTCATGTCGTGCCCACCTGTATGGAATCATAGAATCATTAAGGTTGGAAAAGACCTCTAACATCATCAAGTTCAACTGTCAACCCAACACCCCCAGGCCTCCTACACCATGTTCCCAAGTGCCACGTCTACACGTTTTTTGAACACCCCCAGGGATGGTGACTCCACCACCTCTCTGGGCAGCCTGTTCCA